>CAUYLG010018516.1:0-13536 GCA_963573385.1 Cacajao melanocephalus
GAACTCATCATTTTTTATGGCTGCATAGTATTCCATGGTGTATATGTGCCACATTTTCTTTGTCCAGTCTATCACTGATGGGCATTTGGGTTGGTTCCAGGTCTTTGCTATTGTAAACAGTGCCGCATACTGAATAGGCAAAAACTAGAAGCATTCCCTTTAAAAACTGGCACTAGACAAGGATGTCCTCTCTCATCACTCCTATTCAATATAGTATTAGAAGTCCTAGCCAGAGCAATTAGGCAAGAAAAAGAAATAAAGGGCATTTAATTAGGAAAAGAAGAAGTCAAATTGTCTCTATTTGCAGACGACATGATTGTATATTTAGAAGACCCCATTGTCTCAGCCCAAAACCTCCTTAAGCTGATAAGCAACTTCAGCAAAGTCTCAGGATACAAAATCAATCTGCAGAAATCACAAGCATTCCTATACACCAACAACAGACAAACAGAGAGCCAAATCATGAGCGAACTCCCATTTACATTGCTACAAAGAGAATAAAATACCTGGGAATACAACTAACAAAGGATGTAAAGGACGTCTTCAAGGAGAACTACAAACCATTGCCCAAAGAAATAAGAGAGGACACAAACAGATGGAAAAACATTCCATGCTCATGGTTAGGAAGAATCAATATTGTGAAAATGGCCATACTGCCTAAAGTAATTTATAGATTCAACTCTATCCCCATCAAGCTACCAATGACCTTCATCACAGAACTGGAAACCTCTTTCTCTCCTTTTTTAAACAAGAAAAGGGGTCTCACTATGTTGCCCAGGTTAGACTCAAACTCCTGGGCTCAAGTGATACTGAGTAGCTGGCTTTCTTTTCTTTTCTTTTTTTTAAAGAATGTACTGGGTGTGGTTAGAAGTAAATACAGTTGACCCTTGAACAAAAGTTTGAAAGAAGCAGGTCCATTTCTATGTGGATTTTTCTCAACCTTAGCAGAATGCCAAACCCACTTATATGCATGGCCAACTTTTCACACATGTAAATTCCGCAGGGCTAACTGTGGGACTTGAGTGTGTGCGGATTTGGATATATGCAGGTGGCTCTGTAACCAATTCTCCACATATACAGAGGGATAACTGCCTATACTACCAATAGAATGAGCAATTCATTCTCTGATTATCTCATTATCACTGAAATTCTCAGTAAACTAGCTAATTCTTTTCCGAATGTATAAATATCTAACAGCTCAGGTTTTTAGGGCCAGAGAACTTTGACACTTGGAAACTAGGGAGATCAAGCATTTTATATATTTTCAGTTATTAATAAAAAATGCTAAGAGATTTGGAACACTTTAGCCATAGTGTCTCATGATCACTGACTTTTCACAAAATTCCCTGTGCTCACCTTACTCTCTTAGACATAACTGGTATATTTCTATACAGCAGCAGCCTCAAAGTTTCTTTTCAGCAGCAAGGGGGCAGCTGAGAACAGTGTTTCCCACAAGGCTACAACTGTACTGGCCTATGAAAACAAAGTATTTCCTTTACTATTGGCACAATTATGTTCAAAGTAGGAGAAAAAAAGTAAACTTTTAAGAATAGGATTCGGCACTATGAAGAAGAAACCTGCTGGGTGTTAAAATGATTGTGTTGAAGTATATTTTATGGAAGTTATTGTAGAAGAATGCTTTTAACACTCAAATAGACAAACAGTTGTTCTGAGGTTCTGGATAACTACTGTGTTATTTGATCAAAACAGTATAACAGATATTAGAAGTAACACTTGTCAAGCCATGGATTGAAGTCATGGTTAGTAATTTCTTTCTAAGGGAAGAGAACAAGTATTTTTTATAGAGAAAATAACCCTAGCTTTAAAGGGACTGTATTTTTATAAAAGACAATGAATGGTGGTTTAAAAATATATATGCATTGCATTTTTTTTGCATTTGTAAAAAGTGATTTCTCATTAGTTTACTGTAAAGTTCTGTTAGAAAATTATGATTTCCACCCCACCAACCCTTTGATATTCAGGAAGACTATTAGGACTGTCTCTTACACAAATACTATTAGGACTATGTCTCACATTCTAGTTTGATCTTTCATTTCCCAATTACTGATTTATCATATTTTGGTGTTTTATATCAAGGAATAGTAAGGATAAACCTGAACTGAATTAGATAATAGTAGTTAGACAACATTTATTTTTTCTTGTTTTGTTTTGTTTCAATAGTAGGGAATAGGGCAAAGAAAGTTAATTTTATCTTGATGACTGTAAACTATGTTATGGGACAGGAATTTAGTTCTTAAATACCTGGATTGTTCATTTTGCTCTTCCTAAAGTGAAAAAGAATAAATTACCTCATACTTGGTCTTCTCTTTCATCTTTCAACATAAAATATTCTAGCAGTTTCATCAAAAAGGTGAGTGACATCATTTCTTATACAGAAGGATGTAGACTTTTTTTCCCATTTAGGTTCTTAATTTTATTGGCAGAAATTATTGTAATTGATACTATATGAGAAATTCAGAAATAGATTCCAGAGCCCCAGGTTTTGGCTTAGCATGAACCAGACAGTTATAACAAAGCCAATAAGCAAGCCATATTATTTTATGTTATGAATGGACATGTATTTGACAAAATATTTTAATATCTAACAACGTAGAAGTAGCCATTGACTGTTAAGTACTGTTATTTAAGCCACTCTCTCCCAAACTTACACTCCCTCACACCCTGCATTCCTGTACCCTTTAATCTCTTTGCAGTTGAGCTGTTGAAATTATTTTCTCTAAAGCAGACATACTCTTGAATAACTATTGAGTTCCTGTTATAGCTCAGCAAGAAAAAATGCTTGTGATCCCAGCAGTCCTGACAAAGGTTCAAACTGCTTCTGTTCTTTTGACTTTCCTTGAAGAGTTTTTACCTCCAACATAGTGACCTATTCTGCTTTTTTTGCTTAGTTGCAGTTATTTATAGCTTATTTTCCTGTAAATACTTTCTCTTTTTCTCCTCTCTGACTTGTTTTAGTATGATTTGGAGAGGGAGTTTGGGGAAAAACCTTTTCTCAAACTTCCAAGTCACTGAGTGTAGTATAACTGATACGTTAATAAGAAAAAAATCCAATTAAGGTTAATGCTTTTTTTGTTTGTTTTAAGAGACAAGGTCTCTATTGCCCAGGATGGAGTACAGTGGTACAGTCATAGCTCACTTCAGCCTCCAGCTGCTGAGCTCAAGCAGTCCTCCTGTGTCAACCTCCAGAGTAGCTGGGACTACAGGAGAGTGCCATCACACCCAGCTAATTTTTATTTATTTATTTTTTATAAAGATGGGGTCTCACTTTGTTGCCCAGGCTGGTCTTGAACTCCTGGGCTCAATAATGCTTATTTTAAAAATGCTTTTGTATGATAGCCTATTTATGGAGAGAGGGAGGAGGTCGATTAAATAACATAACAAAATGAATTCAAGAGCTAAGACAGAAACAAATACTCAGGAAAGCTCAAATAAAGTTAAGAAGATGATGTTAAAAGGGCGGAAAAGAAACATTGAGAAGAAAGGTGGGGAAATGATATTAATTTATCTATTATTTGAATACACATTTTAAATGCCATCTTTATATATTGCTGTCTCATTCACTAATATATAGGGAAAGAATTTCTTCCTGGGGCAGTTTTTCATTAAAAACAGGTTCTCTTTGATTCAGATGGCTATGAATGTCAATTTGCCATATTATCTCTACCTGTTTAGTATTTTTTCTTTTGCAAATGAGATGGATGCCTACTTTGGGAACTTTTGTATATCTTTTACATTTTCTGTTTTCAGTACCTGTCTCAAATCATAAGTAAACACATGAAGTGTCTTTTCATCAGTTTCAAATACATACATAACATTACAGAAGAACCTGAGCTATAGCCATATAACTGCCTGAGAGATGTCTCCTCTCTCCTCTTTTTCCAAGTATTTTATGTATTCTAGCAATAGTACCATATTTGGGTATTCACCCCTTATTGGTCCCTTATAAAAATCATTAACACTATCATATAGATGGCATGGATTATAAGGGTAACCTTAAGTAATAGGTACTTACTGTAAGATACATGAGATTAAAGAAGCACAAGAAACTGGCTCAGAATCCAAATAATCCCTCTGTGCTTGTGCTTCGTAGAGTAGAATGTATACTATTCTTCATGGAAAATTAGAATAGTGGTTTATTGTCATTTCTGATTTGACAGCAGCTCCAGTGATTCCACTTTAGTCTTTTTTTTACACATTACTGATTGATACTCCTCAAACACAAAGATTTGATTGGGTAGTTCTGGTCACCATCTCTTACGCAGAGAATTACTATGGCAACTTTGGCTTATGATCCATAGTTCATTCATTTCTGATGAGGCAAATTAAGGGTTGGCTTCATTAAGTGTATTCTCTTGCTTTGTAAGCCAGCAACTTTATGCAGAAGGAAAAACCTGGGGCCACTCTTCTAAGAAAATGATTGTGGCAGGCGCTGGGAACTTCATAAACTGTTTATTATACCAGGCAACCTGTTTTTCATTAATTCTTTTTTTTCCTGTTCTTAGTAAGTGTGCATTAAATTCTTTCTTGTATTGGTTCCTAATTGTTTGATTTAAAAGGCCCATCTTCTCGTCTATATGATAAGCCTTTTAAAGGCAGGAAATATCATATGCTTTTGTGACCACCCCTAATACTCAGCGATGCCTACCACTCAGTGCTTACTGAACAGAATAGTTTAGACGTGATCCACTGAGAGAATTCACAGTGATGGAAATTTGTTGTTTCTCATAATCATTTAAAAGGTATTGTTTTACATTGTTTTGCTTAAAGAAATTGGAATCTATTTTACTGATCTAAGAAGTAATATAAGCTGTGCTAAATTCCAGTAGAAAGCTGAGTTACTCTGTTTTTTCCATTTATGGTTTGTGATAGCCAGATATCATCAGCTTATTCTTGTCTCTGAATCTAAGCTGTAGGGCTAAATAACTCACCTGGGTGTAGTGTTTAACAGCTTTCTGTGTCAGTAAGTAGAACTTTGAGGTATTTGCATCTTCATTTAAAATTATTTGTTGGCAGCATTTTTGGAGTAGATTGTTGTTAGACCTCAGTGCTTTTCTTTTTTGGAGAAGGGATGGGTTCTGCTGTTCGTAGATTCAAGCAGTAGGAGCCAGAAACTTGAAACTTTGGAAACACTGTAGGAAATGCTGTGATTATTGCAAAAAAAAAAGTTGGCTGATGATGTTATTTGTTCGAAATGTTTGCCAGAGGTTTAGTCTTACGGATGGGCATAAAAATGAATTTCAAAAATAGCAGTGATATTTTCTAAATTAATACCTAGATTGATATCTAACACATGAAGAATGGCGTATTCTCTTAATGCCAGTTATTTATTTCTTAGAAATTCATGTTTAGTTTATATGCACATATAAAAATTCTATATATAATGGTATATGTATAAAATCTTCAGAGGCAGGAGGAATTTCTTTAGTAATCAAAGGAAATTAGTTTATAAAGTCTATTTCAAAAGGATACAGCTCCTTCTTTTGTTTTTGAGACCTCAAAACTTGAGCGTACACATGGATCTTGGAGTTTGGCCATTTTCTTATCTCCACTTTCATGGCCTTTCAGCCAAATTCTAGCTGGAAAAAAATGTGAATAGATGAGTTTGGAAAGATACTTGCATTTTAGAAAAGGGTCTTATTTCAGAAGAGAGATGTTTTAAAACACCTTCTTTTAAAAGGCTTTTTAAAATTAATTTTTTGCTTTAAAATACATTCTCATTCAGGTCTAAAGCACGTGTAAAAAAATAGAGCAGAGTTGACTGAGTACCCTAGGTTAATAAACTTAACCTAGATTTATTTAATCACTATACCAATAATGTTCTTTTTATATGTCCATTTTCTATTTCACTTTATTATATACAAATATTAACACTTTAATGTATACTACCTTTGTAGTTTACAAACCTCTTTCATACACGTAATCTCAGCTGTTCCTTACGTATAATCACATAAGTATTCTTAGTCCTGTTTTATGGCTGAAAGAACTGAAGCTTTTAGATAAGTAGCTTATCTAATGACACAAAAATGGTCAGCATTAGAACTAAGGCAATGACTGATGTATTCTAATTTAATGTAGCGATTTTTTTTCTTTACATTGTGGTGCTTTTTTCTCTATATCTGGTACTTTTAGATATATTACAGCGGATGCAAATAACAAATTACTCTAACCCTCCAAAACCAAGATGTTTAATTGCCAAATCTGCAAGACAGTTTTGGCAGATTCATTACACAACTTCAAAAATTTTTTGTTTATTAATTACCTGATTATAGATTAAGTACTTTATTAGATTATGCTCTCATAATACTGGAGAATAACTTAATGGTTTGAAATATTATAATATAGCTTCAGATTTCAAGTTAGGGAATAGAATAAATAGGCCTTGAAAGTTTCTGGTTTCTTTTTAAAACAGTATCTGAAATTTCCAACATAGAGGGAAAGAAATGTCTTTGCTTTGTCTTAAAAAGTAAGTAATTTATTGAAAATATGAGCTGTTTTAATTATTGGTATTCTAGAGCTTCTCATTGAAAAGAGTGGGATTTTTGTGTGTGTAAATACATTTCATTATGGATTCTGTATATGGCATGCTAGATCTTTGAGATCAGAAGCATTGATCTCAAACTCCTTAAATGTGAGTTACTGTTGTGTAGTTTTAGAGGATTTAACGATTTGTTCTTTGTCTCTAAAACATTGCTAGCTAACATAATTTTTTTTAAATTTACACTTTTCAATCACAAAGTCTAAAATAAATTGCTTTATATTTGAGAAATGATTGTACAGTAGTCTATAACTAGACTTGTATGTAGCCACAGAGAACTTATAACTCAAGAATAATATGAAGTCTTCAAACTTCTCATAATGGTGGGCAGATCCATCTGAGTCATGATAATTTTTCAACTGTTCATTATTTGTTTGCTCTATTTGGTAGTCTTATTATTGTAAAATGTGTTTTTCATATGCATTTGTTTAATCTCCCCTTTTTAGGTTATATGCTTTCTCTGGGCGGGGATAAAATCTATTCATTCTGTTTTGTCTTTTACAAGATCTTTTGCAATGCGTTGCAGACTATGCAGAGTAAGTCCTAAATAAATGTTGATTACCCAGACCACTAACTGTTTATTTGTGCCCTTTGCCATTATTTTTTATGTCCTACTCTTCAAAAGATTACTAGAGGTGGGGTTTGCAGAAACAAAGGAGGACGTTTTCTCAATGAATGTTTAGAATTACTTCTGTAACTTGGATAGCAATGAAAAATTTTAAGAATATATAGTCTGCTTTGATGTGGGTGGACTTTCAGCTGTGGAATGGAATAATTCCTGAAAGACTTCTAAAGTTACATTGAAAAAAGGCAGGCTTTAGGGTGGGAAGAGGGAGAGGAGCAGAAAAAATAACTGTTGAGTAACTAGGCTTGCTATCTGGGTAACGAAATAGTCTATATGACAAACCCCTGTGAGACGAGTTTACTTATAAAACAAACCTGTGCATGTAACCCCGAACTTAAAATAAAAGTTAAAAAAAGAAAAAAGCTAGGATTTAATGATTGATAACTTAAAGTTCTCAATTTTTTTGTAGTGAGGGAAGAAAATATTTACCCAAAGCAAAACTGCATTCCCAGAAAGAACATTTCTTCACATCATGAATATGTGAGGAAAAAAATGTGTGTTAAACAACTCATAGGTGCAGATCCTAAGGACCTGCATTCTAGCCCCAGTGTTGCCACTCAGTGACATTTGCTGTGTGACTTTAGACAAATCACTTAGTCCCTCTTATCTTCAGTTTCCTGATCTGTAAAGTGATAAAGTTAGTGTAGATTTGCTTTTTTCTTTCTGGCTCCAGAAATCTATAGTTTTCTTTTGTGTGTTTGTGTATGTGTGTGCTTTCCTCTTAGAAAGCTGCAGTATTGCTTTAAACTCTTTGAAGTTGCAAAAGTGATTCAATCTAGTGGAGTCAGTATATTTTAAGAGTTTTGAAAAAAAAAAACTATAACAAAAACAACAAAATGTGAAGTTACAAGGTGGGTGGGGCTATAAATTAATGAGTTTATTTTTTGAAAAGCTGGCAGTTTTGTAATTTATTTAATAACATTTATACAGTACACAATACAACAATCTTTAATCTTCATAATATTCCTATGAGATAGGTACAGTTAATTATCATCATTTTACAGATGGAGAACCCGAGGCAGAGAGATTAATTGATTTGTCCATTGTGAACTCCAATAAGAAAGATGAAAAAGAAAGAAGAAAAAGTGGGCTTTAGAAATGAAAAAACAAATTTGTCCATTGTGACATAGTTTAGAAATGGCGGAGTCAGAATTTAACTAAGAAAGTCTGGGTCCAGAGTCTATGTTCCTCATCATTTCCCTCTATTGCCTATTTAAAACTTTTATAACCAAATATCATATCTTTCAAGGTAGTCAACTTGGAGTTTAATTTCATTGATCTCTCTTTTCAAAACATATTTTTAGTTGTTTCAGGATCATTTTCCAGAGACCAAGACAAAGTCCTGTGGAAAACCAAGCCACATTTTACTCAAAGTAATAGTGTGGGAGGAATAAGAGCCAGCAGGGAAACACAGAGGAAATTATTAGGACTATAGGAGAATTGGAAGAGTACAGATGAAGGAAAATAAATCAACTTGTTTATATTATTTTAAAACCTAGAGGTCAAGGAAGAAGAGTTCAGAATAGGAGGTTGTCAGTGGTATTAGATGTTACAGAGCTCCCTGAGAATGAGAAATGAAAGAAACTCATTTGTCTTGTGTAAACATAAAAATCACTGGTGACTTGAGATTATATTTATTGTAGAGTAATCAGAACAGAATCCAGAGAAGAGACAGAAGAGAATGGGAAAGAAAAACAATGGTTTGGTAAATTTTACACTGAAAGGAAGTAGAGATAGCCTGCATATAGATAAGGAGAAGAGAACTAAGAGTGTGTGTGTATGTGCTTGTGTTAAGGATAGGCGAGACATAAAGGTAGGGTATAAGGTAAATAGGGACTACTGTAGTTAGTTTATATACCTGTAAATATAAGAATAGAGTATGTTTTATGCTTGACAGATGTTCTGAAGGAAAATAAAAGTCATTGTTCCTCATCTGTATTGTTTTCTGTTTAAAGTAAAAGCATGGATAAAGTTGAACAGTTTTTGTTTATTTGCAGTAGGACTACGGAAAAGAAAAATAAAAGAGTGTATGGAATTAAAACCAGATTTAAAAAAAATCATATTTAAAGTACTCCTTGACATATCAAAAGTCTTTTAAATCTTAAGTAAGGAGCCGTTTTTTAATAACAGTAAAGAGTTTTCAAAATGTTAAAGTTGACAGAACTATTTATCATTTAACTTATATATAAATGGTTTTATAATTTTTTTCTCATATTAAGTTAGAAAACTGGCAAAGTAACCTGCATAAAATTTGTATAACCTTTTTGGTGATGTCATAAAACTTAATTATGGAGGAAGCAATTATTATAATTAGGAAAAGTTGATGACTTATGATCTGACTCAGGATCAAGGTCTGAAATACTCATGTCATTTCCTTCCCTCCTCTGTATACCGTGATTTGTTCATTTTGGACTCTTAGTATTTTAACTTTTGACACTATCAGCAAATCTAAACACTGACACTTAGTTGCTGTTTTCCTGAAAAATCTTAAGGCTAATAATTGTGTGATATTTATTTCAATACATTGCTGCTAATCTTCTATCAAAATCTCATTATGGGTAGGCTTTGAGGAGTTATCCGGTTCATAATATGGGCATCGCACTGAAAGCCTGCAAGATGGATGATTGGCTGAAAGTAGGATTATAGTACCTAACTAAATAAGAATTATGTGATTGTTTAATGTCTGTTTCCCCTGCCAGGCTATAAGCACTCTGAGGGCAAGAACCCTCTCTGTGTTAGTCATGACTGTTTCCAATACATGGCATATCAGGTATGTAGCAGGTATTCAATAAACATTGAATGAATAAATGAACTAATGAACTAGATACCAAATCCATCAGTTTGTCACTGTATTCTAAATTAGTTTATATAGTCACTGTAATGTGATAAAGAATTTGTGATAGGCCAGTTAAGAGTATTGTCCTCAGAGCCATCTATGTCTCATGTTAAGTCTAGAAATCAGTCTTTGAAAATGAGTGAATTCAAATGCATTTTCAAAAGGCTAAGTGCCATTTTGCATGAGGGAAGCTATATACCCAGGAAGAATTTCTTTGTGTTTCAATGTTGAAACACTGATCTTGGTAATATGGGGACAGAAAATATTATTTTCAGTAAGGGTGCTAAACAGATTGTGCTATCATTTTAACCTCTAGAGTGAATAAGCCCCAGACTGAATAAGCTCTTTATCTATAAGATGCCTGTCTGTAATGTGTCTGTGATGTCTTATAAGGATGATTATCCCCTGCATAGTGCCTATTTCATGTATGGAATGAATTTAAGATAAGCTTGTCAACATAGATTATCTTTTAAATGATTTATTTAGAGTCATCTCTGTTTAATTATAATATGCCTTAAAATCTTGAAAAATTAACCTAAAATATACAGAATAGACAGTTTCATGTAACAGTTAATAGTTACATGTAAACTGTTATTCAGTTTACATTTTACAGCTATTTCTTTTCTAATTCCATAACTCATTACTGAGGGTCAATGTCACATACTTACTTTGAAGTTCCTTGAAAAGGTTAGTTGAATTCTCCCCCGCAAAATGTGCTTTTTGAATTAGCAGCTTTTGAATATTCTAGTGGAGGTACGAGCAATGTGAACTAGAGGGAATGATATATAGTAAAAATAATAATTTTTCTTTGACTTTGGAATGAGGATAATCCGAGTCACAGCCATGTAGGCAGACATTTTCTGATGTATGTAGGTATGTATGCATGTCCGTCTATGTATCCATCCTCTTATTTTCTGTATATTTGACCCTAACCTTTCAGGCTCCTATTTTGCCATCAGGTCCAAAACCAAACTGAGTAATAAGAAAGTGGAGATCTTAAATCAGTGGGTCTCAAACTTTTTGGTTTTCAAATAAAAGAAACAATGAGAAGAGTAGCATTTTTTTTTAACATTAAGAAAAACCTCTTTAATAACTGGCTTAATAGAAGCCAGCTAGATTCTAATGTCTGTTCTTTTTGGTCAAAATATATGAAGAAAATCCAGCCTCACACAGAGATGTAGTTGGAAAGGAAGGAATATTTTAAAACCCCTTCAGGTAATTGTGGGTATTCTTTGATGCTACACCAAAAGGCAACAAGAGGTAGTTTCTTAAAGGTTAGTTGCAACAATGGAAACCAAATCTATGAAATTTTAGCACTCTGAAATTAAAGTCCATTGGTTTATCTTGCACTTTGAATGGATCTTTTACCTATGCAAGGTTTTGTAACGTCATACATTGGTCGTTTGAAAATACTGGTTCACTGAGTTATACAGATCTTCCAAATGTTGACAGATTTTATTATATATTAAAACATCACATTCTTTAATATTAACACAAATCTTATCAGAAAGGTCTTTAAGTATTGTGAGGAGTTCATGGTAGCAGATTCTAGTTTTCCAAAATTCTAGTTTTCATTTGAAGATTCAAATTTTATCATTGTCAAAAATATGTCAGTTTTCTTCGAAGTGGTATATTCACTTAATTCATTTTCAAGAACATATCTATCAGATACCCAAGGCTAAACAACTGTAGTTTATCAGTCAGTCAGTCTTTCAAGTAAAAATGGTGTTCCATGAAGAAAGTAGCTAGGATAGCTCACAGCTCAATTACACAAGTGATTTTCCTGTAGACTACAGTTGTACTTTGATATACAGCAGAAATGCTTTATGCGTATTTCCCATTTTGTCATGGAGAATATTAAAAAGACATTTATTCAAGGGTCAAGATTTCATACAATTAATAACATTTATTGCTTTATCAAAGACTTCCCTCAGTTAAATTGACTGTGTATGGTATGTGCATGTATACGAACATGGGGCAGTAATATGATTAACTATATAGTACAGTTTGGTGTTGCTGTCTTAATTCATGCTAAGGCGCCATCGTTGCTTTTGTATCATCAGTGTAAATATCAACACAGTTATTCAAGATAAATGATGAGATTTAAGAAAGTTATTCAACACTGAATATTTCAGTACTGTTAGTGTTTGTTGCCAAGCTTTCCTATAAAAGGTCTTTGTTGGCCCGGCACACACCTATAATCTCAGCACTTTGGGAGGTTGAGGCAGGCGGAACATCTGAGGTTAGGAGTTCAAGACCAGCCTGGCCAACGTGGCAAAACCCCGTCTCTACTAAAAAATACAAAAATTAGATGGGTGTGATGGTGGGTGCCTGTAATGCCAGCTACCTGGAGGCTGAGGCAGGGAAAATTGCTTCAACCTGGGAGGCGGAAGTTGCATTAACTTTATGCCACAGCACTCTAGCCCAGGTGAGAGCATGCCACAGCACTCTAGCCTACACGACACAACGATACTCCGTCGCAGGGAAAAAGAGAAAATAAAGGGTCTTTGTTGTTGATTGCTTGGGGCTCATACTGAATGAATATAAGCAAAACATAAAATCTATAGATTCTTCGACTTGTGAAACAAAAGCACAATTCTGTAATCAAGATATTAACTCAGCCTTGGTATTTGCAGCTAAGTCTAATTTGATGAGTTACCATATGGCTGGAAAGTGCCATGATTTCTTATACTGACTTTTCAGCAGGCATTGAGCCAGGTCAATTATCCACAATTTTATTAGTCTCTCAGCTATTACATGCACTTTTTCAGTCAATGTGTCATATTAATAATTTAAAATGGGAGAGATCCAAGATGGCCGATTAGCAGCAGCTCACGATTGTAGCTCCCAGTGAAAGCGCAGAAAGCGAGTGGACGCTGCACTTTCAGACGAATTTTTGTTGCCCATAGACTGGGAGATTCCCAGTGGAGGAGCCACACTGGTCGCCAGTGTGACTCTTTTGGCCGGCGCGGCTGTTTTGCCGGCACCCCACTGCGGCGCTTCTCAGTGAGGAGTATACGGGACTGGGTGCCCTTTGAGTGGGGCTCGGCTGGTCCCATCCCCACAAAGAGAACAGCAATTGGAAGCGCTGAGGACTGAGAGTTTCACAGTAAGCACAGCTGAACCCGGGAAGGCCTAGCTCTGTGGGGAAAGGGTGTCCACTGAAGGAAAACTAAGAAACAGAAAAAACTTCATCACCAACAAGCCAGACATCCACTCAGACCCAATCTGAAAGTCGGCAATTACAAAGATGACTGGTGGATAAATCCATAAAAATGGGAAGAAACCAGTGCATAAAGGCTGAGAACACCCAAAATCAGAATGCCTCTCCTCCTACAGGGGATTGCAGCTCCTCATCAGCAAGAGAACAAGGCATTACAGAGAATGAGTGCGATGAACTGACAGAATCAGGCTTCAGAAGGTGGATAATAAGAAACTTCTGTGAGCTAAAAGAACATGTACTAACCCAATGCAAAGAAACTAAGAACCTTGAAAGAAGATTTAACAAAATGCTAACGA
>CAUYLG010018517.1:0-22655 GCA_963573385.1 Cacajao melanocephalus
AGCCAAATTATGAGCAAACTCCCATTCACAATTGCTACAAAGAGAATAAAATACCTAGGAATACAACTAACAAGGGATGTGAAGGACCTCTTCAAGGAGAACCGCAAACCACTGCTCAAGGAAATAAAGGAAGACACAAACAGATGGAGAAACAGTCCATGCTCATGGTTAGGAAGAATCAATATTGTAAAATGGCCATAGTGCCCAAAGTAACTTATAGATTCAATGCTATCCCCATGAAGCTACCATTGACTTTCTTCACTGAACTGGAAAAAAACACTTAAACTTCGTATGGAATCAAAAAAAGAGCCCACATAGCCAAGACAATTCTAAGCAAAAAGAAATAAAGCTGGAGGCATCACACTACCTGACTTCAAACTCTACTACAAGGCTACAGTAATCAAAACAGCATGGTACCAGTACCAAAACAGAGATATAGACCGATGGAAGAGAACAGAGGCCTCAGAAATAACACCACAAATCTACAACCATCTGATCTTTGACAAACCTGACAAAAACAAGCAAGGGGTAAAGGATTCCTTCTTTAATAAAGGGTGTTGGGAAAACTGGCTTGTCATATGCAGAAAGGTGAAACTGGATCCCTTCCTTAAAACTTATACAAAAATTAACTCAAGATGGATTAAAGATTTAAACATAAGACCTAACACCATAAAAACCCTAGAAGAAAACCTAGGCAATACCATTCAGGACATAGTCATAGGCAAGAACTTCATGACTAAAACACTGAAAGCAGTGGCAAAAAAACCCAAAATAGACAAATGGAAACTAATTAAACTAAAGAGCTTCTGCACCACAAAAGAAACTATCATTAGAGTGAACTGGCAACCAACAGAATGGAAACAAAATTTTTGTCTACCCATGTGACAAAGGGCTAATATCCAGAATCCACAAAGAACTTAAACAAATTTACAAGAAAAAAAACAACTCCATCAAAAAGTGGGCAAAAGATACAAACAGACACTTCTCTAAAGAAGACATTTATGCAGCCAACAAACATATGAAAGAAAGCTCATTATCACTGGTCATTAGAGAAATGCAAATCAAAACCAAAATGAGATACCATCTCAAGCCAGTTAGAATGGCAATCATTAAAAAATCAGGAGACAATAGATGCTGGAGAGGATGTGGAGAAATACTATTTTACACTGTTGGTGGGAGTGCAAATTAGTTCAACCATTGTGGAAAACAGTGTGGCAATTCCTTAAGGATCTAGAAATAGAAATTTCATTTGACCCAGCAATCCCATTACTGGCTATATACCCAAAGTATTGTAAATCATTCTATTATAAAGACATATGCACACATATGTTTATTGTGGCACTGTTCACAATAGCAAAGACTTGGAACCAACCCAAATGCCCATCAGTGATAGACTGGATAAAGAAAATGTGGCATATACATATACCATGAAATACCATGCAGCCATAAAAAATGATGAGTTCATGTTCTTTGCAGGGACATGGATAAAGCTGAAAACCATTATTCTCAGCAAACTGACACAAAAACAGAAAACCAAACACCATATGATCTCACTCATAAGTAGGAGTTGAACAATGAGAACACATGGACACAGGGAGGGGAACATCACACACCGGGGCCTGTTGGGGGGTGGGGGGACTAAAGGAGGGATAGCAGGGGGTTGGGGGGATGGGGAGGGATAGAATTAGGAGAAATACCTAATGTAGATGACAGGGTGATGGATGCAGCAAACCACCATGGCACATGTATACCTATGTAACAAACCTGCATGTTCTGCACATGTACCCCAGAACTTAAAGTATAATTTATAAAGTAAAATAATAATAATAATGATAATAAGTAAAATAAATTACACTTAATGTCAAAATGTTAAAACCTTTACCACTGAGGTCAGGAATAAAACTAAGGTTTTAATGATCACTATGTATCCCTATTTGTTCAATATTTACCATATACCCTAGCTAGTGTAGTAAAGCATGAAAAAGAAAAATAAAAGAGTATAAAGATTTTTAAAGGAATGTATAAAATACTTATTAGAACAGAAAATCCTGATAATTTTCTCTTCCAAATATATAGACTCCTGAGAGATTTCTACTACCAAACAAGATGGAGTAAAAGATATAAAATTTACTCTCTAAACTGAAACAAGTAAAAATATGAGCAAAACATATGAAATAGTAATTTTCAACGCATTGGAAAAAGCACAAAGGACAGTAATGCCTGAGAGGTGGAAAACAAATGAAGCCTTATGATTCTCACAGATTACTGCCAGGAGACTATTTTCAGGCCACAGCACAGAGACAGATAACTCAGTTTGTGCCTGTAGTCTCTCTGAGAAGATGAAGCTCAAAATCTACAGAGATCAAGGAAGCTAGAATTCAAAGGACAGAGACTAGACAGGAAAGACAGCACCAGGGATCCAGAGAGGATCCCCCTTTAGTCTTTGGCAGAGCAGTAATCAGCACATGAAAGAAAGGAAACTACATGAAGCTGTGGAAAACGCCACCCAAAAGAATTGGAGAAAACAGTACTTGAGGCTGACACAGATCTAGAAAAAGTTCCTCCTCCCACTAGACAAAATATAAAACCTCTTAATTCACTAGGCATTGGGTAGAGTACTGAGAATTGTATTGTTTCACTAGTAGGGTAGAATTAGCCCTAGTCTAACTACTACACTAGTCTTGCTCAACTAAGCTCAAGAGCAAAAACTGAAAGGACAAAACAGATTCCATGTAACTGAAGCATCATGAAGAAAACTATAGAGAGCATCTCATAATTAAATTGCTTAAAACCAATGATACAGAGAAATTCTTAAAAGAGTCAGAAGAGAAAAGACATCTTATATAGAGGAACAAAAGTAAGAATACAACAGACTTCTTATCAGAAACAATGCAAGCCAGAAGACAGTAGTGCAACATCTTTAAAGACCTGACAGAAAAAAAAATGTGAACCTAGAATTCTATATCCAAATATCTTCCAAAAAGGAACATAAAATAGGACACTGAAATGCTAAAAGAATTCATCAACTGCAAAACTACACAATAATAAATGTTAAATGAAGTCATTCAGAAAGAAAAAAAAATGGCACCTTACGTAAATCTGGTCTTACACAAAGAATGAAGAGCACTAGAACTGATAACTACACAAGTATAATAGTTAATTTTATGTGTCCATTTGACTGGGTGAAGGGAAGCTCTGATTGCTAGTAAATATTTTTTGTGGATGTGTCTGTGATGGTGTTTCTGGAAGAGATTTGCATTTGAATCAGTAGGCCAAGTAAAGAAGATCACCTTCATTCTCTAATCACAATAGCCTTTTTGTTGCCCCAATAAGATAATCATACTCCTAACTCAAGACCTTTGTATTTACTTTTTCTATAAATGGGAGCAAGAAAGAGGCCTAACATACTAGATATCAAAGCACAACATATAAATGTAATAATATTCATTGACTCTAATTTTAGGCCTCTGCATCAGTAGGACGTAAATCACTTTTTCAATGAAAAAAATTAAGGCTCACAGGAGACAACCAAAATGTGTATATTTTAACCATTGTTTATTCTGTAGTTTTCCTATCTGACATTGTCAAACCAATTTTTAAAATAGACAAGAGTCTTGAATGGAAACATTCCCAAAGAAGATGCCCAAATGAACAACAAACACATGAAAAGGTGCTAAATTTCTTGAGTTCTTTTTTTTTTAGCCTACAGATGTTTTTCTTTATTTATTTTTTTGACTACATTAAGTTCTGGGATACATGCACTGAATGTGCAGGTTTGTTACATAGGTATACGTGTGCCATGATGGTTTGTTGCACCTATCAACTTGTCATCTAGGTTTTAAGCCATGGATGCATTAGGTCTTAGTCCTAATGCTTTCTCTCCCCTTGTTCCCCACCCGTGACATGCCCTGGTGTGTGATGCTCCCTTCCCTGTGTCCATGTGTTCTCATCTGTTCAACTCCCACTTACCAGTGAGAGCATGCGGTGTTTGATTTTTCTGTTCCTGTGTTAATTTGCTGAGGATAATGGTTTCCAGCTTCATCCACATCCCTTCAAAGGACATGGACTCATTATTTTTTATGGCTGCATAGTATTCCATGGTATGTATGTGCCACATTTTCTTTATCCAGTCTATCATTCACAGGCATTTGGTCTATCATTCACAGGCATTTGGGTTGGTTCCAAGTCTTTGCTATTGTGAAAGTGCTGCAACAAACATATGTGTTCATGTGTCTTTATAATAGGATGATTTATAATCCTTTGGGTATATACCCAGAAATGGGATGACTGGGTCAAGTGGTATTTCTGGATCTAGATCTTTGAGGAATTGCCACACTGTCTTCCACAATGGTTGAACTAATTTACACTCCCATCAACAGCGTAAAAGTGTTCCTATTTTTCCATATCCTCTCCAGCATCTGTTGTTTCCTGACTTTTTAACTGGCATGAGATGTTATCTCATTGTGGTTTTGATTTGCATTTCTCTAATGACTAGTGATGATGAGGGTTTTTTCATGTTTGTTGGCTGCATAAATATCTTCTTTTGAGAAATGTCTGTTGATATCCTTCACCTACTTTTTGATGGGGTTGGTTTTTGTTTTTGTTTTTGTTTTTTTTTGTAAATTTGTTTAAGTTTCTTGTAGATTCTGGATATTAGACCTTTGTCAGATGGATAGATTGCCAAAATTTTCTCCCATTCTGTAGGTTGCCTATTCACTCTCTGATGATAGTTTCTTTTGCCAAGCAGAAGCTCTTTAGTTTAAATGTATCCGATTTGTCAATTTTGGCTTTTGGTGCAATTGCTTTTAGTGTTTTAGTCACGAAGTCTTTGCCCATTCCTATGTCCTGAATGGTATTGCTTAGATTTTCTTCTAGGGTTTTCATGGTTTTAGGCTTTTACATTTAACTCTTTAATCCATCCTGAGTTAATTTTCATATAAGTTGTAAGGACAGGGTCCAGTTTCTGTTTTCTGCATATGGCTAGCCAGGTTCTTACAGAAAAGGTGCTAAATTCCACTTGTCATGGGAAAATTCAAAATAAAACACAATGAGATATTAAGTTCATGTTAATAATATAAAGCAATGGGAATTCTCATACACCATTGGTGGTAAACTGGTACAAACTTTGGAAAACAGTTTGGCATTTAATCCTGAGTTGAATTTATGCATAACCTATGAACAAGCAATTCTATTCCTGGCATTCACATGGGTAATGTTTCGTGAATAAATAAATCCCAAAATCAGAGTAGTTACATGGGTATGCAACCCATGCAATTGCACAGGGCCTTCGACTTAGAAGGACCTTGTGCTTAGTTTAATTACCTGCAATAGTTGTCTTGAAATTCTTAATAAATGTTGAACAAGAGACCTAACATTTTCATTTTGCAGAAAGATCCATAAATATTCAGTTGGCCCTGTTTCTAGGCATGTAACTAACAGAAATCCGTGCACCAAGGGAAATACAGAGGTGTGCCTATACAACAAAACTAGAAACAATTCACATGTTTTTTAACAATAGACTGAAAAAATTGTGGAATATTCATAACATAAAATACTACACAGCAATGAAAATAAATATAGCTGTATGCAATTACATTATTAATCTCACAAGCATAATGTCAAGAAAAAGAAGAATCTACATAAGAATATCTTCTATAAGCTTCTATTTATACAATGTACAAAATAAATAAAACTATAGTCCTAAAAGTCAGGATGATGTTTACCCTTCAGGATGAGAGAAACAATAACAATTGGGAAGATGTATAAGGAAGATTTCTGGGGTCTGGCAATGTTCTATTAAACTCTATCAATGTTCTATACTCTGGGATTGTTCTATTCAAACTGCTCAGTTGAACTTGATCTCTACCTCACACCTTACACAAAATTAATTTTGGTTAAGCAAAGAGAAAAAGAGAAAACAAAAAAAAAAGAAACAGGAGAAGAAGAAAAAGAACTGAAATTTATTTTATGCATGGTATGAGGCAGGGATCAATTTTTCTTCCATATGCCAATCATTTTGCATACTACTATTAGTTTAAAAAATACTATTTATGTATAAATGTATAAGTTGCTCTTATACATTTTTATAATGTATACATTGTATAATCATAATGTATAATTTTAAAATATAAGGTGCTGTGCAGTGCCAAATTTTGCCAAAAGTCAGGTCTTCATAGAGGTATGGTTCTTTTCCTGGACTCTCTTTTCAAATCCATTAGTCTACTTACCTATCCCTGTACAAATAGTATATGTCTTAATTACTATTGTTTTTTAATAAATCTTCATATCTGGTAGAGTAAGTCATATGACTTTTTCTTTTTTCAAATTGTCTTGATATCCTTGGTCCTTTTAAATTTTCATACATATTTTGGAATCAACTTGCCAATTTCACACAAATATATGTGCACACACAATTGTTGAGAGGTAGTTTAAAAGTTGTCATATCTCTCATTCCTGCTTTGAGAAATGTAGGCGCATACAGATAGAACTCTTCTACACCTATATTCCTGAATGAGATCCACATAAAGAGCCCTACCATCACCACCCGCTCCCTGACAAATTATGAATATGTAGCATGAACAAAAAATAAGCCTTTAGTCTTCTAAACTACTGAGATGAGATTTCAAAAATTATTGCTGCAGCATTATCAAGCCAAACCTTACTAGAATACAAATTTATCTAATGACCATTAACATTACCAACCTGTTTAAATCCATCCTAGAAATACCTACATTTTTATCTTGTTCACTTGCCACAAGAATAGCCTTATTGCATCTATTCTTCATCTGATAAAAAAAATTCCCTTTTATTTTCCTAAAATAATTTTCATCATGCTTTAAAAAGTTCCCCTTAGTTCTAGTATTCTCGACTTTGGTGAACAAGTCTACTCAGACTCTTCATACATTTCACAATTTTAATAACTCTGATCATACCCACAACTTACCTCTCCATTTCTCTATTAAAGTTTCTTAATCTTGGTGATACCTTTGCATATAAAATCTCCATGCCTTTGATTATTTTACCAACCACCCTTTCCTCAAACACTTTAGGTCCAGTGTCTCCAGGGCCACCACATACAATTATATGTTTTGTATAAAACGCAAAGGTTCCCAGACAGGAGACGAGTTTGTATTTATCTACTAGTCATGTTATATATCCTCACATGAAACGATGGCAGGAGGATTGTAAACCACTTTCTTTATACCAATTTATCACCTTCTCTTCAAGCCAAGTAAACTTAGGGGTAGATCTGCCCAGTAAGGGTGTTTTTCTAATGCATTTTTTAGACTACTAAGAGTGTCTGGGTTTATCTATTGTTAAAAGTATTCTGCACTCCAGGTACTAAGACAACGTTTGCTTTGGTTCTGCTTTGTTTTAGCTACCATTCTCACACTTCCTTCTCCTTTTGGGGTCTCAGCAGTTCATTGCCAAGATCAACTTCCTGAGTCTATTGTCCTGAGGCCATGTGGTTAGAGTAGAGTTAAAATGCTTTGTCTCTCTGTATATTACACAGCTATCATACACCACTTTCAAATCCACTTATTTTGACTTAGTTGTATTATAATTTTCCGAACTTGAGCAGGAAGAGTTTGGGGAACCGCTCAGAACTTCTTAATCTTCAGAGGCTTTCTGCCCTCCTCCTATTTTCATATAAAATAAATTTTTTAAATTAGACTGGAATTTTTTAAATAAGTAAATTAAAAGAAACTCTTAATATAATGTTCTTACATTATTTCACTAAAAGTATAACTAATTCAATTATTTTTAAATGCAGAGTATGAAATCATTATAATTCTTATAAATATAAAAAGTAATATCAAACTTTAAAACAATAATTATAAAATGATGATAGTGTTGTTATTCCCTTATCTTACATTCTTAAATAAGCGGCATACTTAAGACTTGCTATTGAAGAGGCTCTTTCAAGTGTTGCAGTATATACCTCATCACCAGATTGCTGGTGCAGGAGCATGAGGCAAGACTATGCCAAACACAGTGATTTAAGAATAACTGCTACCCTAATCTCTACAACCTCAGTAGCCCAAGCCAGTATTTAACTCAATTCAATACACATTTTTAAAATATCTGCTTTGTGCCAGCACTTCAGGGTATTCAAAAATAAATCACACCTGAAAAATTAGAGCTTCTCATCCAAGAGCTCACAAACTAACAGAATTTTTTAAAAATAGACTGATTGCTGCTATAGGAGAGGAGTTTTTAAAGAGCAATGAAAAAATTTGAGAAGGCTAGAAGAAAAAGAGCTAGTGGGAGGAAGAGACCAGGTCTGAGCCCATCTTTGACAGGAAGAGAAGTGGGTGTAGACACCTGTGAAGGCATGGTACAATAAAGTAAGCCTGTGACTCAATCAGGTTACACAGGGGTGGAGGGGTGGAGAGAGACACACACTGTAAGATAAAATTAGAAAGGAAATATTCTTTCTTACCCTGGAGTTCATAACAATAACATATAAAACAATCTGAATAGATTATAAATCTCCCAATAACCCTGTAAGAAGGATGCTAATATGTTCCCTATTTTATTGACAAATAAACTAAGGAACAAAAATGTTAAGCAACTTTCTCAAAGTCACATAGCTAGACAGGATAACAAAAAGCAAAACCCAGGCATTTAACCATATAGTGTTATGCCCATTATTATCCAGAGATCCAACATAAAGAAAAAAAAAGTTTAATATATTTAGGTACAGTTTATATGCAATAAGAAAAAAATTTCAAATCATAATTCCTTGCTTTTCTAGGTTCTCACTTACATAGTCCTCTACACTATGCAGTATATGTGAAAGAAAAAGTAGTCTTAAGTATGAAATAAAAGCACATGTTAAAAAGCACACTAATGTTTAGTATATCTTTTAATCATTATTCATTCATTCAGAGATGGAAACACCTAGTAATGAAGAAAGCAGGAAACAAGTGGAAACTGGCTCTGGAAGAGCTTCCTGGAAGATATTTTCCAAGACTAGTTTCCCTCATCTTTGTTCCATTATGAGGAGCAGGAAGGCTTTAGGTTTAGTGATTCTGCCACAGATCATCTGCTACTATCGTCTACTTCCTTGTAGAAATACTGATTCAGAAATACTATGATTAATTTGTTGTTATTACTTTCCTACGCCTTTGAACAAAAATCATTTATTGGTAAGTTACATGAGTATCACAGAGAACATCAGCTATTGTTACTTGTACATATGGTCTACAGATAGAACAGATCATAATTTCCAGTGCAGTAATATTTGGATAGGCAGTGCTATTGTATGTCACATCCTTTCTTCTTAACTTAGTCTGTTAATAGCACCACTGGAAGAGAACACTCTTCCAATCCAGAGAGTAAAAGGTAAGCATTCTCTTATATACTAATGATCTGTCCATAGAAAAGGCTCTGAGTAGATAACTGACGCAGGTTTTTAATTTGTCAGCAAAGATTGTAAGTAAATTATCCTGAAATCAAAGTTATTTTTTTAATATCCCACACCTGTTCCCTATCTTATGCTAAAAATTCCATGACACAAAAATCAGTGTATTTTGTTAAAGTATAAATTTTAGAAGCAGGTTATCTTAGAATATATGAAAAGAAATTATGTGACTCAAAGTTAGAAATACCTAAAGTGTTTTTGTTGTTGTTTTTAGACGGAGTCTCACTTTGTCACCCAGGCTGGAGTGCAATGGCACAATCTCAGCTTACTGCAACCTCCGCCTCCAAAGTTCAAGCAGTTCCCCTGCCTCAGCCTCCCAAGTAGCTGGGATTATAGGAGTACATTATCACACCCAGCTAATTTTTTTTATTTTTAGTAAAGATGGGGTTTCACCTTTTTGGCCAGGCTAGTCTCAAACTCCAGGCCTCTACAGATCCACCTGCCTTGGCCTCCCAAAGTGCTGGGATTATAGGCGTGAGCCACTGTGTCCAGCCGCCTAAGGTATTTTATTGTGATTTTTTTTTAACTGGCTAGGGTGTGCTTTTGATTTTACTTGCTTTTTAAAATACATACACACATACACACTATGTATATATATATATACACACACACACACACACACACACATATATATACATATATACATATATATACATATATGTGTGTGTATATATATATACACATATATACGTATATGTGTGTGTATATATATACGTATATATACGTATATGTGTGTGTATATATACGTATATATATTCATGTATATATATATATGAAATACTAATATATGTACTTCTTCTTTATAGCTTAATAGAATTCCAGGGTATATATGTACCACATTTTCTTTACCTAATCCATCATTGATGGGCATAAAGGCTGGTTCCATGTCTTTGCTATTGTGAATGGCGCTGTAATAAACATGTAAGTGCAGGTGTCCTTTTAGTAGAATAATTTATTATAGATACAGATAGATACAGACATATAGATATATACATATATATCCCACAGCATCCAGTGGTAGGCATTTCTTTCCCTTTATTGGTTTGTTTAATCTACCTCTTGTAAGAATCTATCTGTACTGTGAATCAGAAAACATTCTTTAGGTTCAGCACTATGCCTCCACAAGTTTATACAGCTTTAGAGAAAAACTTAAATAATAAGACTAGCTAACAAAGCTCTTTACAAATGTTTAAATTTCATTTAAGAGAAACTCTAGATTTATTTTAACGGAACAATAAATCCCCACTAAAATGTGGCTCTCTGTTTTGGGGTTTTTATGTGTATCTGCTTGTTTATTGGTTGGTTGGTTCTTGAGACACAGTCTCACTCTGTTACCCAGGCTGGAGTACAGTGGTGCTATCCTGATTCACTGCAGTCTCTGCCTCCCAGGTTCAAGCAATTCTCGTGCCTCAGCCTCCTGAGTAGCTAGAACTACAGGTGGGCCCCACCACGCCTGGCTAATTTTTATCTGTCTCTAACTCAGGACTCACATGATCCACCCACTTCGGTCTCTCGAAGTGCTGGGATTGAAGGTGTGAGCCACCATCCACAGCCTACTCTCAGTATTTCAGAAATCAGTTCAAATTTAATTTAATTTAATTTAATTTATATTAATGTAAAGAAAAGCTCTTTTTTATTTCTTTTTTTATATCCTCCATGAAATATATATATTTTTTTTTTAATTTTAGATTAAGGGGTACATATGCATGTTTGTTACCTGGGTATATTGTGTGAGGCTGAAGTTTAGGCTTCTAATTATCCCATTACCCATATAGTGAACATAGTACCCAATAGGCAGTTTTTCAGCCCGTATCCTACTCCCTACCTCCCCACTTTTGAAGTCCCCAGTGTCTGTCTTTATGTCCGTGTGTGCTCAATATTTAGCTCTCAACTTATAAATGAGAACATGTGATATTTGGTTTTCTGTTTCTGCATTAATTTCCTTAAGATAACGACCTCCAGCTGCATCCATGTTGCTGCAAAGAACATGATTTCATTCTTTTTCATAGCTGAATATCAGTATTCCATGTGTATATATGTAGCACATTTTCTTTATCTATTCCATTGTTGATGAGCATCTAGCTTAGCTCCATGTTTTTGCTATTGTGAATAGTGCTGCAATAAACATACAAGTTAAGGTGTCTTTTTGGTAGAAAAATTATTTTCCCTTGAGTATATATGCAATAATCAGATTGCTGGGCTGGATGGCAGTTCTATTTTCAGTTCTTTGAGAAATCTTCACTCTGCTTTCCACAGGGGCTGAACTAATTTACATTCTCACCAACACTGTATTAGTGTTCCCTTTTCTCCACAACCTCATCAACATGTGTTGTTATTTGACTTTTTAATAATAGCTATTCTGACTAGTATGACATGGTATGTCATTGTGGTTTTGACTTGCATTTCTGTGATGATTAGGTTTTACTTGCTTTTGAGTAGAGGTTAGAGAAAGGTTTTAACTCATAGCAAAGTATGATAGGAAGAGGAAAGGAAAATATAGGGAGATTTGTACACTATGGTAAGAAATTTTGTTTGTTTTGCTTACGGTTCTGTGGAGTATTTAGCTGACTTTGGGGAGAAAAAAGAAAAAAATTCCAACATTGTAGGTATTATAAACAGTACAGTATTGCTAGTACCATATAATGTTTACTTCCATAAAGATTATACCAGTTTGATAGGTCATTGGATGGGGTCTATATATATATATATACATAAATATATGTATTTAAGGTCCTACCAAAGGACCTTACATTAATATATATGTATATATTTATGTATATATGTATGCATATGTGTATATTTATATATATATGCCAGTACATAACAGTTTGCTCTTAATAATTTTGTTGAAAAAACTGAATGAATTAAAAGATATATTTTTTAAATTTCATAATTAAAAAGTTTAAACATGGAGAAAGTAGAATTCTCATGTATTGCTGGTGGTATTGCAAATTAGTGAAACCACAGTGAAAAACAGTTCAGCAGTTCTCAAAAAGTTAAACAGAGTTACCACATAAACCAGAAATTCTACTCTTAGGTACATGCCCAAAAGAAACGGAAACAGACGTCCACACAAAAACCTGTACACAAAGTTCATAGTAGCATTATTTGAAACAGCCAAAATATGGGAATAAACCAAATATCCATCAATCAACTCATGAATAAATAAATAAAATATGATATATTCATACAACAGAATATTATTCAGTCATAAAAAAGAATTAGGTACTGATACATGCTACATGGGTGAAGCTTGAAAACATTATGTTAAGTGAATGAAGCTAGTCACAAAAGCCTACATAATAATGTAGGATTCCACTTACATAAAATGTTTAAAATAGGCCAAGTGGAGTGGCTCATGCCTGTAATCCTAGCACTTTAGATGCCAAGGCGGGTGGATCGCTCAAGCTCAGTAGTTAGAGACCAAACTAGGCAACATGGTAAAACCCTGTCTCTACCAAAAAATACAAAATTTAGATTGGCATGGTGGCACACCATGTAATCCAGCTACTTGGGAGGCTTCGGTGGGAGGATTGCGTAAGCCTGGGAGGAAGAGGTTGCAGAGAGGCAAGATCACACCATTGAACTCCAGCCTGGCAACAGAGTGAGACCTTGTCTTTAAAAAAAAAAAAAAAAAAAAAAGGTTAAAATAGGCATATCCACAGAGACAATGTCAGGACTTAGCAAACAATATCCCGAAGTACAGTACCTTTAAACTGAAGCACTTTGGTAGGACCTTAGAGGAAGACTCTTTCTGATCTTCTCCTCCTGCGCTTCTTTCTACTCCTTCATTTCTCCTCTAAGGCAGGTCATAGAAGCTAGAACTAAAACTAGAATCCTATCCCTGAAAGCCAGTCACAAAACCTAGAAACGTTACTCTAACCTTTCTATGGAAGAGCTGGCCATAAAGACATTTTCTGATCGGTGATTATTAAAAAGTCAAGAAACAACAGATGCTGGCAAGGCTATGGAGAAATAGGAATGGTTTTACACTGTTGGTGGGAATGTAACCACTGTGGAAGACAGTGTAGAGATTCCTCAAAGACCTAGAACCAGAAATGTCATTTGACCTAGCAATTCCATTACTGGGTATATACCCAAAGGAATATAAACAATTATAATGATACATGCATGCATATGTTCATTGCAGCACTTTTCACAACAGGAAGGATGGAATCCACCCAAATGCCCATCAATGATAGACTGGATAAAGAAAATGTGGTACATATACACCATGGAATACTATGCAGCCATAAAAAGGAACAAGATCATGTCCTTTATAGAGACATAGATGGAGCTGGAAGACTTTATCCTCAGCAAACAAACACAGGGACAGAAAACCAAATACTGCTTGTTCTCATTTTTAAGTGGGATCTGAACAATGAGAACACATGGACACAAGGAGGGGAACAATGCACATTGGGGCCTGTTGATGGGGGAAGGGGGAGGAAGAGCATCAGGATAAATAGCTAAGGCATGTGAAGCTAATACCTAGCTGATGGGTTGATAGGTGCAGCAAACCAACATGGCACACAGTCACCTATGTGACAAACCTACCCATCCTGCACGTGTATCCTGGAACTTAAAATTAATTATATTTTTTTTTAAAAGACATTCTCGGATACACCTCGTCAGAAAGTAGAGCATTAAGACCTTCATTCCAGAAGACATCCCACCCTATACCTGAGAGAAAGGGATGCCACACATGGATCAAGAGGCATCTAAACATCCAGGCCTTGCTGGGGGTCTCCACTCAGTCTATTACCATTAGATCATTCCCTTTTTTATCCTATCATGTTTCTGAATGCAGTGCCTTAGACTGCTCGGCCATGATGACACATGAAACAGCTGTCACTCCATCGAATCTAAACATAAAAATGGACAGCTGTCCCTTGAGTCTTTGGATCTATTTCTGAAGTTTCCTGGGCTGCATATAACTTTGATTAAATGAATTGTTATGCTTTTCTCCCATTAATCTGTCTTTGTCCATTTAATTTCAAACCTAACCAGGAACTCTAGAAGGGTTGAGGAAACATTTCCTCCCCTACGACAGAAAGAATAATAATAGTCTCCAGGTACTAGGGAGAGGAAAAATTAGAGTTACTGCTAATGGGTATGAGCTTTCTTTTTGGGATTATAAAAACATTCTGGAGCTAGTTACTGATGATAGCTGCACAACTCTGTGAACATACTAAAAATCAACAAATTGTACACTTTAAAAGGGTAACTCTCTTATGACTATTATATCTCAACAATGATTCCAAAAAATTATCATTAGAAAAGAGTTTAACCCATAAATATATACTACTACTATGTATCCACAAAAATTTTAAATTAAAAAAAAAACTTTTACGAGTTTGATATGTCTATAGTACAGGGGTTACAAGAGCTAAGGCAAGAAATACAGCTTGAAGCTGATGAAGAAAAATGGCAATGGTTTAGTCAAAACCCTAAATAAGGCACCTAAAATAGAGCCAGGAGGCCATTTCAGCTGGGGCTTCAGGCACTCCTTAAGCAATGAATACTCAACCCTAGAGGCCACAACTTCCTAGTTTGCAAGTGCCAAAACATCTGCTGTCTTATCTTCTACTATTTCCTGCTGAGCTGAGAAGTCCTTGACCATGGGCCCATCTTTCAAACTGCTACAACCAATTCCCTGACTCCAGTACTGCTTTAGATACAATCATACTGATATGGGGGGAAACGGGGAGGTGGCAGTGTGGGAAGGGAAGTGTTAGGTAGAGAAGGCCAGGGTCCCTGGTGAGGGATCCACCCTTGAGCCTGTTCCCATGGACATAAGTGAGCACAGACACTCCTGTTTTTGTACCCAAATGTTGCATTTTCCAAGACCACTCTGGCCCACCACACCCCCCAACCTGTGCCCATAAAAACCCAAAGACCCTAGCAGGCACAGACGCACAAGCAGCTGGACATCGAGAGGAGCACAGGATCAGAAGAGCATACTGGCAAACACTAGCAGATGCCAGCAGGCCATCGATGGTGGGACGATGTGGAATTTGGTTAGGGGTGGTCAGAGGACAAGTCGGCCACTGGGCTGCCTGACTCGAGAAAAAGACCACCTTCCCACTCCAACCCCCTTCTGGCCTCACCATTCACCTTGCTGAGAGCTACCTCCCTCAATAAAACCTTGCAGCCATCCTCCAAGCCCATGTGTGATTTGATTTTTCTGGTACACCAGGGCAAGAATCCAGGATATAGAAAGCCCTCTGTCCTTGTGATAAAGCAAAGGGTCTCACTGAGCTGATTAACAGAAGCCACCTACAGACAGTAAAACTAAAAGAGCACACTGTAACACACACCCACTGGGGCTTTGGGAGCTGTAAACACTCAACTCTAGATGCTGCTGTGGGGTCAGAGCCCAAAAATGCTCCCCACAACCTGCCCATCTGCATGATTCCCCTCAGGGGTTTGAGCAGGAGCACCAAAGAACCAAGCCATGCTCCTGCTGCACCCACTGGAGGAGGATAAGAAAACTCCTCTTCCCATTTCAATACAAATTATAATAGAAGAAAAACAACTTTTGTAATCACCTTCTTTTCTTTAAAAGTTCACAATTCTCTTTTGTTCTCTAGAACACTTCCCAAGATAACTTGGAAGTGTTTCCTGGGCTGCAGTCATGCAAATCTGGCTCAAATAAACTCTTTAGTATTTAAGCTGTGCCTCAGTTTCTTTCCAGGTCCATAAGTCCATCTTACAAAAAGCATAACTGCTCTAATGTGCCATCCTAAGGACTTTTAACTTTGCCCTATGAATGATGGAAAACAAAGCAATGAGATAATCACATCAGATTCAAAAAATAATTATTGAAACCACTGCTAATCTAAGTATAAATTATTTAATTAACACTTATGTATAGTTTTAAATTACAGTGGATCACTTCTATTTATATACTAGATTATTTCTCTCATTTTTAATGACTTCATATAATTTAGAGCTCAAAAAACTTAGAAAGAAGTAAATCCAATTTCCTAACTTTACAGGTGAGGAAACTGGGCCTAAAAAAGTTAACTTACCCAATGTCACGCTGCTAATGAGTATTATTTATGAACGTTTTATCTTTAATAAATATATATTACTATAATATATTCTAATGAGATATATGAAAGTTGGGTCAAAAAATGACTTAGAAAATGTCTCCAAATCCTTTGAGATGGCTTACAAAACTACTACTGACTTGACTTTTGCCACTGATTGTTTATGGGGCAATTCAGGAGTGAGTGCAAAAAAAATACAGATTTGAAGTCACAGAAAATTACTTTGAAGGATTAAAATTTGGTGCACCACCTTCTAATTAAAAAAACAAAACAAAAAAACTTCAGCCAAATTCTGCATCATGAATTCAGTGCCTCTTTACTCCTCTCCATTCCTTCCTGTTATAATTATTCCCTATCTCCTAATACTAGGCTTCCTGTTGAACTGCTAGCAAAATCCAAGAAATGCCCAAGGAATTTAATTGAAATGCAAATGGAATTATTTGGGTTGTTTGTCTCTGCTTTTAAAAAATCACAATATGAAACAGTGTGCTATTGCTGAAAGCCCCAGACGTCTCAGCTTGACACTTGAAGTAACTTAGAAGACTAAGGGAGGGAAATCTGTGACTGCTTCACAGCTAATTTATTTACAACTGCAGAACTGAGAAAAGCACCCACACTTGTATGCCAACAGAAATAGAGAAATGAATTCTTTACAAAACAGCAGCTACTTTTTGTCCTGCTGGTCCTTTTTTCTCATTTATTTTTCTTTTCTTTCCTCCTCATTTCAGGTAACTTCAATGGGATTTTAGTTACAATTCTAAATTTAATTGTGAATTCAACATAAGTAGAAATTATACCAGGAGGAGGATCCAAGATGGCCGAATAGGAACAGCTCTGGATTGCAGTTCCCAGTGAAAATGCAGAGGGTGAGTGGCCACCACATTTCCAAATGAATTTTTACTGCCCACAGACCAGGAGGCTCCTGGGCAGAAAAGCTCCGTGAGTCTCCAGCATGGCTGTTTCAGCCGGCGCAACAGGTGTCTACACAAAAACTCACACAAATCCGGGCACCATTTCAACTGGCCACTGGAACACCTAAGAGACAGAGTTGCCCATTCAACTGAATAAAGGGGGCTGAAACAGGGAGCCAGGTGATCTGGCTCAGCTGGTCCTACTCCCACAAAGACCAGCAATCTGAACACTGAATTGAGAGTTTCACAGCAAGCACAGGTGGACCCGGGACAGTCCAGCTCTGTGGAGGGAAGGGCAGCTGCCATTACCAACGTAATCTGCCATTACTGAGGCAGTCCACCATTACTGAGGCAGTCCACCATTACCAAGGCAGTCTGCCATTACCGAGGCAGTCCGCCATTACAGAGACAGTCCACCATTACTGAGGCAGACTGCCATTACCGAGGCAGTTCTAACTATACCCCTATTAACAAAACTGCAAGGAAGTTCACACAGCAGATGGGCAGAGCCCACAGCAGCTCAGCAATGTCTCTGCTGGCAGACTATGAATAGGCTACCTACTCGCTGGGCAGGGCATCTCTGAAAAAAAGGCAGCAGAATAACAGGAACTTATTAATAAAGCCCCACCTTCCCAGGACAGAGAACCTGGGAAAAAAAGGCGATTATGAGTTCTGCTGCAGCAGACTTAAACGTACCTGCCCAGCAGCTCTGAACAGAACAACAGAGCTCATAGCTCAGCACTTAAGCTCCTATAAGGGACAGACTGTCTCCTCAAGCAGCTCCCCAACCCCCATATAATCAAAGAGACACCTCATAAGTGAGAGCTCAGGCTGACATCTGGGGGTTATCCTTATGGGACAAAGAAAACAGAACAAGAAACTGGCAGCAACCCTTAATGTTCTGCAGCTGCTGCAGGTGATCCCCAGGCAAGCAGGGTCTGGAGTAGACCTCCAGAAGTCCTATAGCAGAGGGTCCTGATGGTTAGAAGGAAAACTAAGAAACAGAAAGAAATAACATCACCAGCAACAAAAAGGACATCCATTCAGAGATCCCATCTGACAGTCACCAACCACAAAGACCACATGTAGATAAATCCACAAAGATGGGAAGAAACCAGTGCAAAAAGGATGAAAATACCCAAAACCAGAACACCTCTCCTCCTCCAAGGGATAACAACTCCTCACCAGGAAGGGAACAAGGCTGGATGGAGAATGAGTCTGATGAATTGACAGAAACAGGCTTCAGAAGGTGGGTAATAACAAACTTCTCTGAGCTAAAAGAACATGTTCTAACCCAATGGAAAGAAACTAAGAACCTTGAAAAAAGGTGTGACAAAATGCTAATTAGAATAAACAGCTTAGAGATGAATATAAATGAATTGATGGAGCTGAAAAACACAAAACGAGAACTTTGTGAAGCATACACAAGTTTCAATAGCTGAATCCACCAAGCAGAAGAAAAGATATCAGAGACTGAAGATCAACTAAGGAAATAAAATGAGAAGGTTAGAGAAAAAACAGTAAAAAGAAACAAACAATGCCTCCAAGAAAAAAGGGATTATGTGAAAAGACCTAATCTACATTTGACAGGTGTACCTGAATGTGACAGAGAGAATGAATCCAAGCTGGAAAACACTCCTCAGGATATTATCCAGGAGAACTTCCCCAACCTAGCAAGGCAGGCCAATATTCAAGTTCAGGAAATACATAGAACACCACAAAGATATTCCTCAAGAAGAGCAACCTCAAGGCACATAATCGTTAGATTCACCAGGGTTGAAATGAAGGAAAAAAGTGCTAAGGGCAGCCAGAGAAAGGTCAGGTTACCCACAAAGGGAAGCCCATCGGACTCACAGCAGATCTCTCAGCAGAAACCCTACAAGCCAGTAGAGAGTGGGGGCCAATATTCAACATCCTTAAAGAAAAGAACTTGCAACCTAGAATTTCACATCCAGCCAAACTAAGCTTCATAAGCAAAGAAGAAATAAAATCCTTTATGAACAAGTAATTACTCAGAGATTTCATCACCACCAGGCCTGCCTTACAAGAGCTCCTGAAAGAAGCACTAAACATAGGAAGGAACAACCAGTACCAGTCACTCCAAAAACGTACCAAATGGTAAAGAGCATCAACACAATGAAGAAACTGTGTCAACTAAGGGGCAAAACAACCAGCTAGCATCAAAATGGCAGGATCAAATTCACACACAAAAATATTAACCTTAAATGTAAATAGGCCATATGCCTCAGTCAAAAGACACCGACTGGCAAATTGGATAAAAAGTCAAAACCCATTGGTGTGTTGTATCCAGGAAACCCATCTGACATGCAAGGATACACATAGGTACAAAATAAAGGGATGGAGGAAGATTTGCCAAGCAAATGGAGAACAAAAAAAAGACAAAGAAGGGTATTATATAATGGTAAAAGGATCAATGCAACAAGAAGAGCTAATGATCTTAAACATATATGCTCCCAATACAGGAGCACCCAGATACATAAAACAAGTTCTTAACGACCTACAAAGAAACTTAGACTCCCACACAATAATAGTGGGAGACTTTAACACTCCATTGTTAATATTAGACAGATCAATGAGACAGAAAATTAACAAGGATATCCAGGACTTGAACTCAGACCTGGACCAAGCAAACCTAATAGACATTTACAGAACTCTCCACCCCAAATCCACAGAATATACATTCTTCTCAGCACCACATCACACCTACTTTAAAATTGACCATATAATTGGAAGTAAATCACTCCTCAGCAAATGCAAAAAATGGAAATCATAACAAACAGTCTCAGACCACAGTGAAATCAAATTAGAACTCAGAATTCAGAAACTAACTCAGAACCGCACAACTTCATGGAAACTGAACCACTGGCTCTTGAATGTTGACTGGATAAACAATGAAATGAAGGTAAAAATAAAGATGTTCTTTGAAACCAATGAGAACGAAGACACAATGTACCAGAATCTCTGGGACACATTTAAAGCAGTGTCTAGAGGAAAATTTATATGAATAAATGCCCACATGAGAAGCAAGGAAAGATTAAAATTGACACCCTACCATCAAAATGGAAAGAGCTAGAGAATCAAGATCAAAAAACCTCAAAAGCTAGCAGAAGACAAGAAATAACTAAGATCAGAGCAGAACTGAAGGAGACAGAGACACAAAAAACCCTTCAAAAAATTAATAAATCCAGGAGCTGTTTTTTCAAAAAAGATCAACAAAATAGACCCCTAGCCAGATTAATAAAAAAGAAAAGAGAGAAGAATCAAATAGATGCAATAAAAAATGATAAAGGGGATATCATCACAGATTGCACAGAAATACAAACCATCATCAGAGATGACTACAAACAACTCTATGCATATAAACCAGTAAACATGTAAGAAATGGATAAATTCCTGGACACTTACGCCCTCTCAAGCCTAAACCAGGGAGAAGTCAAAACCCTGAATAGACCAATAACAAGGGCTGAAGTAGAGGCAGCAATCAATAGCTTATCAACCAAAAAAAAGCCCAGGTCCAGATGGGTTCACAGCCGAATTCTACCAGACACACAAAGAGGAGCTGGTAGCATTCCTTCTGAAACTATCCCAAACAATCCAAAAAGAGGGAATCCTCCCCAGATCTTTGTATAAGACCAACATAATCCTGATACCAAAACCCGGCAGAGACTCAACAAGAAAAGAAAACTTAAGGCCAATATCCATGATGAATATAGATGCAAAAATCTTCAATAAAATACTGGCAAACTGATTGCAACAGCAAAAGCTTATCCATCACGATCAAATAGGCTTCATCCCAGGGATGCAGGGCTGGTTCAACATACGCAAGTCTATAAACGCAATTCACCACATAAACAGAACCAAAGACAAAAACCACATGATTTTCTCAATAGATGCAGAGAAGGCCTTTGACAAAATTCAACAGCCCTTTATGCTAAAAACTCTCAATAAACTAGGTATCGACGGAATGTATCTCAAAATAATAAAAGCTATTTACGACAAACCCACAGCTAATATCATACTGAATGGGCAAAAACTGGAAGCATTCTCTTTGAAATCTGGCACTAGACAAAGATGCCTTCTCTCATCACTCCTATTCAATATAGTATTGGAAGTTCTAATCAGAGCAATCAGGTAAGAAAAAGAAATAAAGCATATTCAATTAGGAAAGGAGGAAGTCAAAGTGTCTCTATTTGCAGATGATATGATTGTATATTCAGAAGACCCCATTGTCTCAGCCCAAAATCTCCTGAAACTGATAAGCAAATTCAGCAAAGTCTCTGCATAAAAAAATCAATGTGCAAAAATCACAAGCGTTCCTATACACCAGTAACGACTTAAAGAGAACCAAATCAAGAACGAACTGCCATTCACAATTGCTGCAAAGAGAATAAAATACCTATGAATACAACTAAGAAAGGACGTAAAGGACCTCTTCAAGGAGAACTACAAACCATTGCTCAACGAAATGAGAGAAGACACAAACAGATGGAGAAACATTCCATGCTCATGGTTAGGAAGAATCAATATTGTGAAAATGGCCATGCTGCCCAAAGTAATGTATAGATTCAACACTATTCTCATCAAGCTACCAATGACCTTCACAGAACTGGAAAAAAAGACCTTAAACTTCATATGTAACCAAAAGAGAGCCCACATAGCCAAGTCAATTCTATGCAAAAAGAACAAAGCAGGAGGCATCACGCTACCTGACTTCAAACTATACTACAAGGCTACAGTAATCAAAACAGTGTGGTACTGGTACCAAAACAGAGATATAGACCAATGGAACAGAACAGAGGCCTTGGAAGCAACGCTAAACATCTACAACCACCTGATCTTTGACAAACCTGACAAAAACAAGCAATGGGGAAAGGATTCCCTGTTTAATAAATGGTGTTGGGATAAGTGGCTAGCCATGAGCAGAAAGCAGAAACTAGACCCCTTCCTGACACCTTACACTAAAATTAACTCCAGGTGGATTAAAGACTTAAACATAAGACCTAACACCATAAAAACCCTAGAAGAAAACCTAGGCAAAAGCATTCTGGACATAGGCATAGGCAAGGACTTCATGACTAAAACATCAAAAGCATTGGCAACAAAAGCCAAAATAGACAAATGGGATCTAATTAAACTCCAGAGCTTCTGCACAGCAAAAGAAACAATCATTAGAGTGAACCGGCAACCAACAGAATGGGAAAAATTTTTTGCCATCTAACAAAGGGCTAATATCCAAAATCT
>CAUYLG010018519.1:0-25766 GCA_963573385.1 Cacajao melanocephalus
AAATGGCCTTGTTTATATCCAGTAATTCTGTTGCCTTAACATTTGTCTTATGCTACTGGATGTTCACTAGATTTCTGTTAGTTAGTTAGTTAGTTAGTTAGTTAGACTTTATAGAGTTTCATCTTCTTTAGATTATTTTGAACATTTTGTGTCTTTTTTTTTTTAATGTGATTAAAGACACATGTTTATCTTGCCGTCTACTTTTTTGGATGGTCATGTGGTCACTCCAGCTTCCTTTTGATCAACATTTTCAGAGTATATCTTCTTACATCCTTTCACTTTTGACCTACCTGTGTTTGCTCTATTTACAATAGGACTCTGTAAGACAGTGCACACCTGTGATATAATCTCTTTCAGTCCTTCATTCTCTTCCATTGCTTACTGTGTTTAATCTATTTTCTGTTGCAAATGTTTTTCTCACCTTTATTGACATGTTACCGATAAATGGAACACTATATTTTAAGTATAAAATATATGACTTGATAAACTGATAACTGATATATCATAAAATTATTACCACAATCATTCTAATTAACAAATGCATCATCTCACATAGTTGCCTATGTGGTGGGGGGGGGGATGCAAGAGCACTTCAGATCTCCTTTGTTAGCAAATTTTAAATATACAGCACAGTATTATTAACCAAGCTGACTATATATTACTGAGATTTCAAGAACTAATTCATCTTACAACTGAAATTTTTATGCTTTGATAACATCTCCTCATTTTTCCCATACCTCAGCCCTGGGCAACCACCTTTCTACTCTGTTGCTCTGAGGTAGACATTTCTAGATTCCCCAAATAAGTGAGACCAGAGATTATTTGCTTTTCCATGCCTGGCTTCTTTGGCTTGATATCATGCTCTCCAGTTTCATCTGTGTTGTCACAAATTGCAAATTTTTTTGAGGCCTAAGAATATATAATAACATATATATGTATGTGTGTGTGTGTTAATATGTGTATGTGTTTAATATAGATATTATATTGTATGTTCATGATATTATATAGCATGTGTAATAAACTATACACATAAAATAGAAAACATATATGTATATTATAGATGTGTATAATTATATATTACATAATTATACATATACATAGATCACATTATATATTCTTAGTGTGTGCATAATATATATATTTTAAAAAACACATAGACAGTTCTTGCTGAAGTGGACAAGAAGTGAATGGCCAAAGAGCTTGTAGGTGAACTGTCACAACACCTATTAAACATAAATTACATTTCAAAAACAAGTGTGTGTTCAACAACTGTTAATTATATCAAGCATCAAAACTGCAAACAACTCAAATTAATAAAACCTCAATTACAAGCTTGCTAAAAGGCACAAAATGAGTAGATGGAAGAATAAGGGTCTCACATTTTAAGTGTTCAATACGTGCTTTGGATTTTTCTTCCTCTCATTAGATGATGAGAATATCATTGCTGTGGTAGAGTTGGATGGCAGAGTAGAAAATTGTGTTCAATGGAAAGAAGATAACTACAGAGAGAAGATAACTTGGTATATTCAGGACACTCTTATGGACTTTGTCAGTGTAAAGAAAGAAATGTGCAGATTTCACTAGATGTCTATTTAGAAAAGAAGGATGGTTTGAGATGATGGAAACATCTGGATGAGTGGAAGAATGAGTTCCTGAGAATGATACAGTATACAACTCTATATTCCAATAAGCACAGAAGCAGTGATAACCTTATGAATTTCAATGTCAACTTTAATGAATGTCATGTCATTCCCATTCTAACTGTATATTTTGAACCTACAGATTCTGTCTCCACAACAAGCATCCAAGAATGTTCAGACCAAAATGTGGATTTTAAACGTTGTATTTAGTAAGACACATATAATATTTATCAGATTGAATTTATCAATAAGTGTCACCTGAGTCCAAATATTTTGTGTTGTGTGATTGTCATGTGCTTGTGGGATACTTAGCAGCATCCCTGGCTTCTACCCACTGCATATTTGCTCCTCAGCAAATTGACAAAATTGCACATGTGTGCACACTGCCAGTGGATACCTGTAGATGGTTGGGGAGAGGCAGAAAGCCTTTACTTGGAAAACTCTGTTTGGATGAGTTTAAAATGATCCTGGTCTTGGAAGGACTGTGTATCCCACCAAAACTATGAAAAAGATGTTTACATATGCATGTGACTCTTTATGTGTTGGAGGCATAATGTTCTTTACAAAAGTTACAAGATTGAAACCTATTTTTGATATAAAATGCAGTCTGATACTCTGAAGAAAAACTGCCTAAAAATTCTAATTTATCTTGCATATATGCCAGCATGTTCTCCTGAGTAACACACTTAGTGCTGGGTGTTAGCCTTTCAATTCCACCTTCTTCATAACATTTACTTCTGTCTTCAAAGGTACTCAAGAACCCCGAGACAGTCAGTATCTGGATAAGCCACATCTGGGACTGAAATACAGAGGAATTGGACATTTTCACACCCTCTCTTTATACTGAGCTGTTCATGATTATATTCTTCCACAGACTGCATTATTTATCATTTCAAAATACATTATCTTTAGTCTTCAGTGAAGAGTGGCTTACCTTTAGATGTTTAGCAGAACATTTAAAACATCATGAAAATAATATTTCTAAGTGATGAAATTTTGGCATTTTTCCTCATAGCTCAGATTTGTGTTGGTGTCGTGGGGAACTCACTGCCCTTTGAGTCTTATGTGTACATATTTTTCTCTCATTCTCACTTGAGGAAGCCCATCCATTTGATTTTCATGCATCTCACGTTGGTTAACGTTTTCAGCATCATTTTCACATTGATCCCAGACATCGCAGCATCCTTTGGAGTGAGACATTTTTTGGATGATGTCGGCTGTAAAGCAGTTTTGTATATATGCAGAGTTTTCCGGGGTCTTTCCATCTGCACTGCTGCTGTCTTGAGTACATTTCAAGCCATCACCATCAGCCCCCATCATTCTAAATGGGCCTGGCTTAAACCTAAACTCTCTACAGGCATTTTCCCCTCTTTCCTTTTCTTCTTGGTCATCAACATGCTGATCTACATCAGAGTTGTTGAAACTCTAGAAGCCAGAAGCAATTTCACTCGTGTTGGTCGTAGGTATTCTCAAGTCTACTGTCACACCGGGCATGCTGCACTCCACCCTTCAGCGTTATATACAACTGTCATACTGACTCGGGATCTCCTGTTTGTGTTCCTCATGGTCGGGACCAGCATCTACATGGTGAGCCTCCTCCACAGACACCACAGGAAAGCCCAGCACCTGCGCAGCCCCAGCCTCTCTTCCCAGCCATCTCCTGAACACAGAGCCACCCACACCATCCTTCTGCTGGTCGCTTGCTTTGCATTCTTTTATTGCTTAAATGCCTTAATAGACTTCTATTTGCATTATAGGACTGAGAAAAATCTGAGACTGCAGATGATTAGTGAAATTATTTCCTCATGCTACCCAACTATCTGCCCTTTTGTACTCGTGAAAAATAATAAAATAATTTCTCAATGCATTTTTTCACATCTAAGATGAGAGTTATTATTTCTCAAAGAGTATTCAATCACAATCTGATGCCCCACACTTCTGAGACAGAGGAATTTCAATACTGATTTATATGAAGAAAAAGCAATCCGGGCTGGGCGTGGTGGCTCACGCCTGTAATCCAAGCGCTTTGGAGGCCAAGGCGGGTGGATCGCCTGAGGTTGGGAGTTCAAGATCAGCCTGACCAACATGGTGAAACCCTGTCTTTATTAAAAAATTAAATTAAATTAAAATTTTTAAAAAAAGCAATCCTGTAGTTACTGGGCAGTCCAAATGTGACTACTTTGAATTTACATGTTTTATTAATTTTTAAAAGAGATTATAAAGTCTTACTATGAATAATAGGACATAAGTATCATATAAACAATTTTAACATTGATTATATGTTCAAGTTATTTTTAAGTCACAACTTTTTTCTGTTTTGTTTTTAAATCAGTAAAAGAAACTGGATCCTAAAAGCTGCAGTGATCTAAACAGCAGTAAGTTTGTGCATTCATTTGTTTTTGTTTTTGTTTCTGCTGGCATTCCTCATTTGCATGAAATTCTGCACCATACTTACTAATTGTAGAAAAGTTTCTCCCATCCCCAAAAAAAAAAAACTACTCTGGAAGATAATTTTCACTGAAATATAACTAAACCTCTTTAAGTGGATTATGACAAGATTATAAATGATATGCCAAATAACATTTTAAATTTTGGTCATCAGCTCTAAGAAGTGGTTTGCCTATACAAATTTGGTAATTTTTTAAAGATAACATGTTCTGCCCTCATATGGTCCTCAGAATTAAAGCACAATGAACAGGAAGAAAAAGGAAAAGAATGCAACTGAGTGCTAAGGCAAAACATCTTGCCAGAAGTAATTAATGAAGGAAGAGTATATAATGAATATCAAGTGCAGAATTTCATAGAGCCAACAAGATAACAGTCTATATTTTTCACATTCACAGCTGAAGTGGATTTTGCAATTACCAGTTGTGTTAAATGCAACAAATAAAGTTCCTAAAATTGATACTCTAAGGCGCCACCTTAAGGTTTCCAGGCTGCAACTGTGCATTATTTTAAAATAGTTTTCTTAAAATGTGGCACATATATACCATGAAACAGCATGCAGCCATAAAAAAGGATGAGTTCATATCCTCTGCAGGGACATGGATGAAGCTGGAACCCATCATTCTTAGCCAACTAATACAAGAACAGAAATCCAAACACCGCATGTTCTCATTCATAAGTGGGAGCTGAATAATGAAAACACATGAACACAGAGAGGGGAACATCATACACTGTGGCCTGTCAGGGGATGGGGGTTTAGGGGAGGGATAGCATTAGCAGAAATACCTAATGTAGATAACAGGGTGATGGATGTAGCAAACCACCATGGCACAGGTATAATTATGTTACAAACCAGCAAGTTCTGCACATGTACCACAGAACTCAAAGTATAATAATAATAATGAAATTAAAAATAAATAGAAGAAAAATTGATATCAAAAAATAATAAATAAATTTAAAAAATGGTTTTCTTAAATTTACTTATTTTTTTAAACATAACACAAGGAAGGTGTTAAAACTGGTGTAATAGCTCAATAGAATAAGTATTCCAGATTTCTGGAAGGATGAAGAGGGAGATATTCAGAACCCTCCACCAGATTCCCCCCAACTTGACCTGAGTAGATTTATGATATGCTTTGTGGATGAGGGTAGTCAATGATACCAGCTTGACAGATCTTTCTGCACCAAACCCCATTGAGTTATCTGGTCCCCTTGGCTGACACAGAACCATTAGGTGAGGAACATTGGCATCATCCAGGGTGATGTTCTTTGAATGACTGACCAACTAGTCAGGCCGAAAAGCTGCCGCAGCCTTGGGGCCCTCACAGACTCGCTAAACATTACAGGCGCTGCACTTGCCAGTGCGCTGAGTAAGAATCACTGAGAACTCTACCCTATCTCCTGCCTGTAGCCCAATGCCATCCTGAACTTCCTTCACATGGAAAAAGAGCTTCTTGCTATCTCCTATTTCACAGTGAATGAAGCCAAACTGATCTTTCACACATTCCACTGTGGCCCTACACAGGGGTGTGATGTTGGAAGCCATGGTTTGTGCATTTTGGCCCAGGACACACAACTGGAACTTGACACTCTCCTCTTTCTGCATGCCATCCCTTTTGTTGGCTATCCCAGTGATGCCAAATGTATAGACCTCCCTCCATATCCCCCTCCTCCACAATCTCAATCATTCCTTGTACTCAGTCTGTCTTGGATCAACACTCTTCAGTGGGCGAATGACTTTGCCACAGTAAATGGTGGGATCAGCTTCCTCAGTGATGCCATTCACTGAGTGTGTTTTGTTCACTTTTTCTGCACTGACTTTGTTGCCTTTGCCTTTGGCCAAGCTACAGTCGATCATGTCTCCCAGTCTCAGGCTATCGACATCACCAGAGAAATCACTGGAATGGAAAAAGATTTCCTTATCATGATTGGCTATTTCAATAAATCCAAAATTATCCTTCAGAGTTGCTACATAACCCAGGAGCCTCTTTGAGTTAGAATTAAGATCTAAAAGTCGCACACAAGTTGCAACCTGCCGTCCAGGCCTCTGTTTGTCACTAATACTAAATTCAAGCTTATCTCCCATTTGAGGAGAAGCAGATCCTTCCACACCCTTGGCTTGAAAAGCAGTAGTCAGTTTCATTCCAGAGTCATCATAAGCAATAATGCCATCCTCGGCCTCCTTCTCTTTGCCTTTATTTAGGCTAGCGGTTTTAGGGTTGGGAAAAGTGACGTCTTTTTCTACCATGCCCAAACGGTGATCTGAATGGGAATAAAATGTAACTGTGCCCTTGGCAAGATTTTTAATCCTAATTGCATGATTTGTTTGAGCAGAGAGCTTAAAAGGAACAACAGTAGACTCCACTTCATCTGCAACATGGAGCTGTTTGCCATCCAGAATTTCACTGAAGTAGAAGAACATATGAACACGATCCACACACATGAACCATCTCGCATGGCAGCAATCACACCCATTTCTCAGGCTTCATTAGTGACAAATGTATTTGACAGAACTTCTATATTGCTTGCTTGCTTGCTCTAATTTGTCACATCGGTCTGTTGAAATATTAAACCTAACATGGTCACCTTCCAGCAGGGTCACCTTGGATTTTGTATCTTTGTCTCCAACGGGAGACACACTTCTTCTGCAACAGAGTTTCAATAATGATTTATATTAAGGAAAAAAAATCCTGCAATTATTGAGCAATCAGAATGTGACTACTTTGAATTGACACGTTTCATTAATTTTTTAAAGAGATTATAAAGTCTTATGATGAATAATCCATACCTATAAACAATATCACATCCTATAAATAATTTTCACATTGATTATATGTTCAAGTAATTATTAGGGGAGTTGAATGAACATATTGCATGTAATTAAAAGTAGTTTTTCTGCTTGGTTTTGCTCCTTTTTAATGCAGCTATTGAAATACTTAAAATTGCATCTAGACTTTGCATTATATTTCTGTTAAACTGCACTGCTCTAAGCAACTTTTTTAATTCATTCAACAAATGTATTTGTCCACCTGATATATTCCAGGCAGTATTTTAGGGGTTGGATGTACATCATTGACCTATACTTACAAAACATGGTAATTAGAGAGATATATAGAATATTCATGGTATAGAAAAAATGTATAGATGATAAGAGCTAGAAAGAATAGTGCAGATTGAGAGTTTCGAAGTACTTGGAGATTCACTCCTTTACGTAGAATAGAACTCACTTGTAGGTGTCTCATGTCTGCATAAAACCACACATAATGACCCCCAAACCTTATCAGAGTTATTCTGATATATTTCATTTATGGTCTCTGTATGTCCTCCTATCCAGCAGAGCTTCATCTCTTTGACCAACACAATTGGAAATTTTTCTTTTGACAATATTTCAGATCCAATTCATGGTTCATCATTAAACATGATCTCCTTCGAAAGTGTTTGGTAACTTTTTGCCCTTCAGTTTTTTTCTTTACCAGTTTTAAAGTACAACAAAAATAGTAAAAATACAGAATATAAACAACTCCTGAATCTTTACAGTGAGCACCACCCTGTAAACCCGCACCCAGATCAAGAAACAGAACATCTCAACAGCTGTTGGAAGTCCCCAGGGTGTCCCCCTCAGTCACTCCACCTCAAGGGTATCCACTAACATTAAGAAAAACACCATCTACTGCAATCATTTTCAGCATAAATTCTTCTCAATAATTTTACAAAATCTTGGTTGTGCTCTATCTGAGACATCGCAAGTATAGTCACCTCTTGATTCATGTCCTATTCTGTGCCCATGGGGTGCATCTGCAGATCTCCCTCACCAGGACTTCCCTTGCCTCCCTTTACATTGCCTCTGTTCGGCTCATAAGACATAAGACCCAAAGTCAGTAGAATCTGAATTTAAAACACCCATCTTCAAAATGCATTGTGATAGGAACAATCCCACCAAAAAGTGAGCTAAGGACATGAATAGACAATTCTCAAAAGAATGGACAACAAACATGGAAAAAATGCTCAGAATCACTTATCAGGAAAACGCAAATCAAAATCACAGTGGATCCCATCTCACTCTTGTAAGGACGGTCATAATCAAGGAATCAAAAACTAATGAATATGGATGTGGTAAAAAGGCAACACACTTACAAAGTTGATGGGAATGTAAACTAGTACAAACAACCACTACGGAAAACAATGTGAAGAGTCCTTAAAGAACTGACAGTAGATCTACCATTTTATCCCGCAATTCCACTCCTGAGTATCTACCCAGGGGAAACAAAGTCATTCTATGAACAAGATACCTGCATATGCATGTCTATGGCAGCACAGTTCACAATTTCAAAACTATGGAACCAGCTCAAATTTCCATCAATGAGTGGATAGAGAAAATGTGGCATATGTAAATATCCTGGCATTCTACTTGTCCATAAAAGAGATGGAAATAATGGCACTCACAGCAATCTGGACAGAATTGGAGACCATTATTCTAACTGAAATAACTCAGGAAAGGAAAACCAAACATCATATGTTCTCACTCACAAGTGGGAGCTAAGCCATGAGAACGCAAACAAGGGACGTTAGGGACTCAGGGGAAAGAGTGGTAGGGGGAGTGGGATAACGGACTACACATTGGGGTACAGTGTACACTGCTCGAGTGATGGGTGCACCAGAATCTCAGAAATCACCACTTAAGAACGAATACATATAACCAAACACCACATCTTCCCCAAAACTTACTGAACTTAAAAAAGAAAGCTACATATTACATTGTCTCTGTAAGAATACAAAAAAAATTCTGATTGTAAAAAAAAGGAAACATTTTATGAAACTAATTATATTAATATTTACTTTATGAAGAATTTGAACATCTTAAAAATTAAAGATACAGAAAAACTGCTTCTCAATATGTATTTCTTGACTGACATGGTGTCTTTTGAGGTGACATGGATGCAGCCGGTGGCCATTGTCCTCAGTGACTTAATATAGGAACAGAAAACCGAATGCACAAGTTCTTATTTATAAGTGGGAATGGAACATTGTTTACTCATGGACACAAAGATGGCAATAAAAGACACTAGCGATGGAATAAAGAGGGAGGGGATAAAGAGTTGAAAAACTCACTATTGGATACTATCCTTACTATCTGGGTGGTGGTATCATTTGCATCCCAAACCTCAGCATTACACAAGATGACCGTGTAACCAAACTGCACTTGTGCCCCGTTGAAATTATAAAAATAAACATTCACGAATGTTTAACCCCAAGCAAAAGGGAGTCATATATTAATTTTAGAAGTATCAATAAACCACGTGTGTTATAATATCCTGATTCATCCTTGTGAGGGTTCAGACACAATAAACTCAACACCCTGCATGATGCATGTGCCTTCTGCAAAAGGAAGGAAGTTAAAACACATCATAAAAGCAGGCGGCACTATAGACTCCAATGAAAAAGACAATGTGTGCTCTCGGGTCCTGCTCAGAAGTCACATTATATCAAGGGCTGTGGTAATTTCCACCAACTGAGTGAAAAGTAACTTTTAATGACTTCCAAGATCCTGAAGTTTACTTTCTGATGAAGTTCAACTTGGGAAAACATACATCCTCATAAGCTGACTTTGCTCTCCTGGTTAACAAACATAACAATTTATCAGGAATCCCATTTTCCTTCTGGGAGAGTGATTTGTTGCTACTCTGGGTGCATCAAAGTGATGGACAGTAAACAAGGTCATTGAGGAAGCAGGTGACATGGTGATCCATGCCCACTGGGAGAACTCCTGCCATCTGTCCCTGATATACACTCACTGTGTGTCAGACCCAGCCTTTCCAAGATGCCTCACTGTGATGGAAAAGCCGCCTGCCTTTAGTTAGGATTCTGCAACACTTCAGCCTTGGCAGGAAGAGAGAGGTATGAAGACCTTCTCCACATTCTCATTCCCCATTCTGTGCTTTCTTACATAGACTTCAGTTACTTCTTTCAGATGCATGTTTCTAACTTCATTTCTGTTATAATATGCCTCTATTTTTCATTCCTTTTTATTGACATGTATCCTTTTATATTCCATCTGTTTTCACTTTCTTCAGTCTTCCATTACTATCATTATTTAGTATCTCTTATGTATTTATTGGTGGATGAAGTGTATCCATTGAAGTGCTTGCGTATTTTCTCCTTTCATCTATTGTGGCTAATCATACAAATGTTTATAATGCTAAACTTATCTTACATTTTTGAATAATTCCTTAGTTGTTGTCTGAATATTTTTACGTAGCCTGCAATTTACTTTCTCACTGATTTTCTTTGAATTGTTTTTCACTTGGTTTATGAAATAGTCTTGACAACATACTTTTCATGCAATCTTTATTACATTTTGCTATCAAGTTTGTGCTATCCTTGCAATGTGACTAACAGAACGTTCTTTCTCTATCCATAGAAATAATTTGCACGTATATTTTCTATCTGGTGTATTTTGCATATTTCACCCCTGAAGCATTCTTTGGGATTTCTTATTGGTACAACTTTTGCCCTTATTCAACTTCACCTTGGGAAGCTGGCACATTTATGGCTCTCTCCAGCTGTGTATCCCTTATGATAAGTTAAGTCTTCTAGGAATTTGCCAATATCTCCTAAATTTCCAAATTTATGGGCACAGTTTATCTTTGCAAAAATGTTTGTAGGTTTTTCAGAGGTTTGCTAATTGAATGTTTCTTAGCAAGAAGCTGAATTTTGACATTCCTTCCACTTTGGCTAGTTTGCTATTATTCTGCCTTTGCAGAATCAATCCCCTCTCTTGTTGTAGGATTCCTTTTGGTATCCCTTTTCAAATGCCATTATTTTCTTCAAAGGTTCTTATCTAGTCTTCACATTTATTTCCATAATGGACTGCCTACTGCATTTTCCTCATAGAGATTGTTTTTTCACTTTGTGGTTACTAAGAATTGCTTTAGTATTAAAAATATTGAAAAATTGGGTTTTTCTAAATAATTATTCTTTTAGTTATATTTTCCTATAATTGTCTTTAAATAATTGTTCTGTTACATTAAACTTTTGAAACTTTTTGACCCTTGCTTCACTGAATGTTGTTTACACCTACACTTGGTCCATATGTGCCTGAGAAGGAAAGGCGGGTATTTCACAGTCCATGAGTGTATTGATTTTTATAGCAGGGAGTTGGAGAGGATGAAATAATGTGATCACATTTTTAATATCCAACTCTCATTTCTTCTTTTCCATTGGTTCTGTTAATTTTTAAGAGACTGGTTAAAATCTTCCCCGTCAGTGGTTGATTTTCTTATTTCTTCTTATAATATTCTGTTCTCACTTAAACATTTTGATGGTGTGTGTACTTATGTACACAAATTTCTTTTATTGCTATTGAAATGACTTTGTTTATATCCAGTAATTCTGTTGCCTTAACATTGGTTTTATGTTATTGGATGTGCACTAGATTTCTGTTAGATTTTATAGTTTCATCTTCTTTACATTATTTTGAACCATTCTGTATCTTTTTTTCTTAATATGAATCAAGACACATGCTTGTCTTGACGTCTAGTTTTTCAGATAGTCATGTGGTCACTGCAGCTTCCTTTTGATTAACACTTTCAGAGCATATCTTCTTATGTCCTATCACTTTTGACCTACATGTGCTTTTTGTATTTACAATAGGAATCTGTAAGACAGTGCATACCTGTGATATGATCTCTTTCAGTCTTTCATTCTCTGCCATTGCTTAGTATGTTTAATCTATTTTCTTTTATAATTGTTTTTCTCAGCTGTATCGAGGTGTTAATGATAAATGGAACACTGTATTTTAAGTGGAAAACATATGACTTGAGGAACTGATACATCATAAAATGATTACCGCGATCATTCTAATTAGCAAATGCATCATTTCACATAGTTGCCTGCGTGGTGGGGTCTGGGATGCAAGAGCACTTCAGATATCCTTTGTTAGCAAATTTTAAATATACAGCACAGTATTATTAACTAAGGCGATAATATATTACCTGAGATTTCCAGAACTATTTCATATTTTTAGTTTTAGTTTTTTTTTCCACTATCTCCAGTAATGGCTATCAGCAAGCTATTTCATCTTATAACTGAAAATTTGTATGCTTTGACTAACTTCTCCACATCTTTCCCATACCTCAGCGCTGGGCCACCACGTTTCTACTCTGTTGCTCTGAGCTAGACATCTCTAGATTCCACAAATGAGATCAGAGATTATTTGCCTTTCCATGTCTGGCTTCTTTTACTTAATATAATGGGCTTCATCTGTGTTGTCACAAATGGCAGAATTTCCTTTTTTTCTGGCCTAAGGATATATACTAACACATATAGGTATGTGTGTGTGTGATATGTGTATGTGTTTAATATGTATATTATACTGTTTGTTCATGATATTATATGGTGTGTGTAATAGATTACACACATAAAATATAAAAGGTATGTAACATAGATGAATATAATTATATGCTATATAATTATACATATATTACACATATATTATATATTATTTGTGTGTGCATTATATATATAGAACAAATATACAGACAGTTCTTACTGAAGTGGACAAGAGATAAACAGCCAAACAGCTTGTAGGTGAACTGTCACACCAACTATTAAACATAAATTACATTTCAAAATAAAGTATATGGCCAACAATTGTCAATTATATCAAGTATCAAAATGGCAGACAATTAAAAGTAATAAAACCTAAATTACAAACTTGCTATAAGGCACAAAATAAGTGCATGGAAGAATAAGAGCCTCATATTTTAGGTGTTCAATAAGTGCCCTGGATTTTTCTTTCTCTCAGTAGATAATGAGAATATTGTTGCTATGGGAGAGTTTGATGGCAGAGTAGAGAATTGCATTCAGTGGAAAAAAGATAACTATGGAGAGAAGATAACTTAGTAAATTCAGATACTTTGTCAGTGTAAAGAAAGAAATGTGCAGATTTCACTAGATGTCTATTTAAAAAAGAAGGATGGTTTGAGATGATGGAAACATCTGGAGGAGTGGAAGAATGAGTCGCTGAGAGAATCATACAGTATACAACTCTATATTCCAATAAGCATAGAAGCAGTGATAACCTTATGAAATTCAATGTCAACTTTAATGAATGTCGTGTCATTCCCATTCTAACTGTATATTTTGAACCTACTGAATCTGTCTCTACAACAGCATCCAAAAATGTTCAGACCAAAATGTAAATTTTACACAATGTATTAAATAAGATACATATAACATCAGATTGGATTTATCAATCATGGAATGATTGCCACCTGAGTCCATATATTTTGTGTTGTGTGATTGTCATGTGCTTGAGGGATACTTAGCAGCATCCCTGGCTTCTACCCACTGCATATTAGTAGCTCCTCAGCAAATTGACCAAATTGCACATCTTTGAACACAGAAAATGGATCCATGTAGAGGACTGGGGAGAGACTGAAAGGCTTTTCTTGAAAAACTCTGTGTTAGGTGAGTGTTTAAAATGATCCTTGTCTTGGAAGGACTGTATATACCACCAAAACTATGAAAAAGTTTACATATGCATGTTACTCTTTATGTGTTGGAGGCATAATGCTCTTTACAAAAGTCACAAGATTGAAACCTTTTTATATAAAATGCAGTCTGATACTCTGAAGAAAAATGCCTTAAAATTCAAATTTATCTTGCATATATGCCAGCATGTCCTCCTGAGTAATACATTTAGTGCTGGGCATTAGCCTTTCAATTCCCCCTTCTTCATAAGATTTACTTCTGTATTTCTAGGTTCTCAAGAATCTCCAGAGAGTCAGTTTCTGGATATGACACATCTCGACTGAAATGTAGAGGAATTGGACATTTTCACACCCTCTCTTCATACAGACCTATTCATGATTATATTCTTCCACAGATTGCATTACTTATCATTTCAAAACACATTATCTTCAGTCTTCAATGAGGAGTGGCTTACCTAAATAGAACATCAAAACATCATGAAAATACTATTTCTAAGTGATGAAATTTTGGCATTTTTCCTCATAGCTCAGATTGGTGTTGGTGTTGTGGGGAACTCACTGCCCTTTGTGTTTTACATGTACATATTTTTCATTCACTCTCACTTGAAGAAGCCCATCTATTTGATTTTTATGCACCTCACATTGGTCAATGTTTTCACCATCATGTTTACATTGATCCCGGACGTCGCAGCATCCTTTGGAATGAGACATTTTTTGGATGATGTCGGCTGTAAAGCAGTTTTGTATATATGCAGAGTTTCCCGGGGTCTTTCCATCTGCACCACCACTCTCCTGAGTACATTTCAAGCCATCACCATCAGCCCCAGTCATTCTAAATGGGCCTGGCTTAAACCTAAACTCTCCAGCTGCATTTTTCCCTCTTTCCTTTTCTTCTGGATCCTCAACATGCTGATCTACATCCATGTTATTGAAACTGTAGAAGCCAGAAAAAATTTCACTCATGTTGGTCATGGGTATTCTCAAGTCTACTGTCACACTGCTTATTTTGGACGCCTCTATCCAGCGTTATATACAACTGTCATACTGACTCGAGATCTTCTCTTTGTATTTCTCATGGTCGGGACCAGCATCTACATGGTGAGCCTCCTCAACAAACACCACAAGAGAGCCCAGCACGTGCACAGCCCCAGCCTCTCTTCCCAGCCATTTCCTGAACACAGAGCCACCCACACCATCCTTCTGCTGGTCAGTTGCTTTGCGTTTTTTTACTGCTTAAATGCCTTCATGACCTTCTATTCATTTTATAGGACTGAGAAAAACTTGAGACTGGAGATGATTGCTGAAATTATTTCCTCATGCTATGCCACTATCTGCCCTTTTGTGCTGATGAAAAACAATAAAATAATTTCTCAATATATTTCTTTAATTCTACGATGAGAATTATCATTTCTCAAAGATCATTCAATCACAATCTGATGTCCCACACATCGGCAACAGAGGAGTCTCAATAATGACTTATATTAAGAAAAAAATCGTGCAGCTATTGGGCAATAGGAATGTGACTACTTTGAATTAACACATTTCATAAGTTTTTAAAAGACATGATAAAGTCTTACTATGAATAATTATACATAAGTATCATATAAACAATTTTCACATTGATTATATGTTCAAGTGTTTATTTGGGGGGTTAAGTGAACATAGTACATATAATTAAAAGTAGTTTTTTGGCTGGTTTTCCTCCTTTTTAATGCAGCTATTGGAATGCCTAAAATTACATCTAGACTTTGCATTATATTTCTGTTAAACTGCACTGCTGTAAGCAACTCTTTAAATTCATTCAACAAATATATTTGTTCACCTCACGTATTCCAGGCAGTATTTTAGGGGTTGGACGTATATCAGTGACCTAAACATACAAAAACACAGTAACTAAGAGAGTATATAGAATGTTCATGGTATAGAAAAAAATATATGTACAGATGTTAAGAGCTATTAAGAGAAGTGCAGATTGAGAGTTTTGATGTACTTGGAGATTCACTCCTTTAAATAGAATTGAATTCACTGGTATGTTTCTCATGTCTGCATAATGCACCAATAATGACACCTGTACCCTTATCAGGGTTATACTGACATATTTCATTTATGGTCTATGTATGTGCTCTAGTCCAGTGGAGCATCATCTCTTTGACCAATACAATTAGAAATTTTTCTTTTGAAAATATTTCAGATCCATGCAGAAGCATGTTCTACTTCAAATGTATCAGTTGAGTTTTTTCTTTACCAGTTCTGAAGTACCAAAAAAGTGGTAAGCATACAGAGTATAAACCACTCCTGAATCTTTGCAGTGGACACCACCATGTAAATCCACGTCTAGATCAAAAAACAGAACATCAACAGCTGCTGGAAGTCCCCGGGACCCCTCCCAGTCTCTCCTTCCTAAGGGTGTCTACTCACTGGAAGAATAATACCATCTAGTGTAACATTTCTAGCATGAATTCTTCCTCAATAATTTTACAAAATCTTGGTTGAGCTCTATCTGAGACATCTCAAGTATGATCACCTCATGATTTATGTCCTATCCTGTGTCCATGAGGTGCATCTGCAGACTTCCCCCACCATGGCTCCTCTTGTCTTCACATTGCATCTGGTCTGCTCATGAGAAAGAAGCTACAAAGAGAATAAAATACCTAGGAATACAACTAACAAAGGATGTAAAGGACCTCTTCAAGGAGAACTACAAACCTCTGCTCAAGGAAATAAGAGAGGACACAAACAGATGGAAAAATTCCATACTCATGGTTGAGAAGAATCAATATTATGAAAATGGCCATACTGCCGAAAGTAATTTATAGATTCAATGCTATCCCCATCAAGCTACGAATGACCTTCTTCACAGAACTGGAAAAAATCACTTCAAAACTTCATATGGAACCAAAAGAGAGCCCGCATAGCCAAAACAATCCTAAGCAAAAAGAACAAAGCTGGAGGCATCACGCTGCCTGACTTCAAACCATACTACAAGGCCACAGTAATCAAAACAGCATGGTACTGGCACCAAAACAGAGACCTAGACCAATGGAACAGAACAGAGGCCTCAGAAGCAACACTACACATCTACAATCATCTGATCTTTGACAAACCTGAGAAAAAGAAGCAATGGGGAAAGGATTCCCTGATTAATAAATGGTGTTGGAAAAACTGGCTAGCCATGTGCAGAAAGCAGAAACTGGACCCCTTCCTGACACCTTACACTAAAATTAACTCCAGATGGATTAAACATCTAAACATAAGACCTAACACCATAAAAACCCTAGAAGAAATCCTAGGCAAAACCATTCAGGACATAGGCATAGGCAAGGACTTCATGGCTAAAACACCAAAAGCAATGGCAACAAAAGCCAAAATAGACAAATGGGATCTAATTAAACTCCAGAGCTTCTGTACAGCAAAAGAAACAATCATTAGAGTGAACCGGCAACCAACAGAATGCAAAAAAATTTTTGCAAACTACCCATTTGACAAAAGGCTAATATCCAGAATCTACAAAGGACTAAAACAAATTTACAAGAAAAAAACAAACAAACCCATTCAAAAGTGGGTGAAGGATATGAACAGATAGTTTACCAAAGAAGACATCTATGAGGCCAACAAACATATGAAAAAATGCTCACCATCACTGGTCATTAGAGAAATGAAAATCAAAACCACATTGAGATACCATCTTACACCAGTTAGAATGGCGATCATTAAAAAATCAGGAGACAACAGATGCTGGAGAGGATGTGGAGAAATAGGAACACTTTTACACTGTTGGTGGGAGTGTAAATTAGTTCAACCATTGTGGAAGACAGTGTGGCGATTCCTTAAGGACCTAGAAATAGAAATACCATTCGACCCAGCAATACCATTACTAGGTATATACCCAAAGAATTATAAATTGTTCTATTATAAAGACACATGCACATGTTTGTTCATTGCAGCACTGTTTACAATAGCAAAGACTTGGAACCAACCCAAATGTCCATCAACAATAGACTGGGCAAAGAAAATGTGGCCCATATACACCAGGAATATTACACAGCCATAAAAAACGATGAGTTCATGTCCTTAATAGGGACATAGATGAATCTGGAAACCAACATTCTCAGCAAACTGACACAAGAACAGAAAACCAAACCTATGAGTTCTCACTCATAGGCAGGTGTTGAACAATGAGAACACATGGACACAGGGAGGGGAGCATCACACACTGCAGTCAGTTGGGGGTGGCTAGAGGAGGGACAGTGGGGGGTGGGGAGGGTGTGGGGGGATAATGTGGGGAGAAATACCAGATATAAGTGATGGGAAGATGAAGGCAGCAAACCCTCATGTATGTACCTATGCAACAATCCTGCATGATCTGCACATGTACCCCAGAACCTAAAGTACAATAAAAAATAAAAAAAAAGAAGATCCAAGGTCGGTAGAATCTGAATTTAAAACACCCATCTTCATACATTTCAATCATAAAGAAAATGGAAAACATTTTGACAAATGAAATATATTTATTTATTTATTAATGACAAACATGAACGTTGTAAAAGTTGAAAATACAGAAAAAGTCATACTCATCATATTACATATTTTCTAAGACATTCACACAGGCACAGAAAACATTTTGGCATTTGTGGCATGTGTTTTGTGGGTAATATTATACATGGATGGGTTTTACTTTATAACTCAATGTTCATTTGGCCAGACCAATTGCCTTCAGTTCTGGCACTTGCCTAAGGATAGTACTTAAAATGTACTTGTTAAAGGCATTAAATAAATACCTCATTTAAATTACGTATTTTTGTAGGTATTTGTCATATGAGATTGTATATTTTCTGTACAGTTGAAAGTATTCCTACATATAACTTTAATAGGGCATAGTATGCCATGTAGCTACATCTCTGTGGCTTACCTGAACTTCCAATATTACCCCACATTTAGTGCATTCTCATTTCTCATTATAGGTGCCCTGTCATGAAATATTTCTATGCATAAAGTGGCACACTTGGCCTGTTGGGGCTAGACTACCCTCAGTGAAATTACTGACTGAAAAAACAACATCCTATTTAAAGCTAGTGTATTTCTGAACAAATTACTGAGGACTTTCACAGTGTAATTTCTCAATACTAAAGAGAGGAATTGCTCATTATACCATATCTAAAGTGTCAACATTTAATTGATATCCCAAATAGACTGAGATAATCACATCTCAATCCATTTTAACTTCTTTAATTCATAGTGAGGTTAACCCATTGTATTGTTTTTCAATGAATGTAGTTTTTCCTATCCGGGGGTCTGAGGAAAATCAAGAGTGAAAGACTAAGTGTGAGCAAATGAAGAGCGCTAGGGGTCATCATACCCATTTCTCTTTTTGCACAGTATGGCTGAAATATTAAGAATTATTTTTCCCAAAGTCACTCAGGCAACAAGATGTAAAGTCAATTGGAAACATCAGTAGAGTGCTTGTTTCCTAAGTTTACTGAGGAATGAGATTTTATCAAAGTGTCTAATCTTGCTCTCCTTATACTTCCCAATTTTCTTCAGAAAATTCAAATTAGTCAACACTAAGCAGGGGCTGCCTTCCCCAGATATTTGATTGTCCTTAAGCTGGATACATTTTTTCCCCTGCCCCAGTGGGGAAATTATACTAGTGTATAATTCACCAATAAAAACTGTACAGAATTAAGGAGTACAACTAGATGTTTTAATATATATATTCATTGTGAAATAATTACAACAATCACACATTCATCACCTCACATAAATACCTTTTATTTTGAGGTGAGAACACTTGAGATGTATCCACTTAGCAAATGTCAAGTAAATGCTACACTTTTTTTAACCATGGTCATGCAGCATTACATGAGCTCTCCAGAACACAGTCATCTTGTATCACTCAAAATTTGTACACATTGACCAACATCTCCCTATTGTTCCCTCTCCAAGCTCTTGGAAACTGATATTCTACTTTCTGCTTCTAATAGTTTGATCATCTTAGGTACCTCACAAAAATGTGATCATGAGCTATATTCTTCTTTGACAGGCTTCTTTCACTTAGCATAATGTCTTGTAGATCATCCATGTCATTGCACATGCTAGCTCTTCTGCTATTGAAGGCTGAATAATACTTCACTGTATGTATCTAAAAGATTTTCTTTATCCATTCGTCTACCTACGTTTCTATATTTCACTTATTGTGAATGATGCTGCAATAAACTTGGGAATGCAGATATCTTTCAGATGTTTGTTTCCATTACTTTGGATGTATAACCAGTTGTGGGATTGCTGGATGTTATAATAATTGTATTTTAAAATTTTTGAGGAATCTCCATTCTATTTTCTATAATAGCTATACTAATTTACATTCCCACTAATAGTTTGCAAAAGAACCCTTCTTTTCACCTCCCCACCAACACTTGCTGTCTTTCATCTTTCCGGTAACAGCCTTTTAACAGCTGTGAAGTAATAGTTCTATGTGGATTTGATTTGCATTTCCCTGACAAATACTGCTGTTGAGCATCTTTTCATATACTGGTGGGCATTTTCATATACTAATTGGCTTTTGTTTATCTGGAAAAGTCTTTATTTCTCCTTCATGTTAACGTATAATTTCATTGGATATACTATTCTAGGGTGAAAGGTTTTCTCCATCAGCAGTTAAATACGTCAGGCCACTCTCTCCTGCCCTGTAAGGTTTCCACTAAATGTCTGCTTCCAGGCATACTGGAGCTCCTTTGTATATTATTTTTATTTTGCTGCATTTAGGATCCTGTCTTTGGCCTTGATCATTGACAGTTTGATTACTAAATGTTTTATGTTAGTCTTCTTTGGGTTAAATTTGCTTCATGTTGTATAATCTTCTTATACTTTTTTCATATCTTTCTCTAGGTTTGGCAAGTTCTCTGTTAGTGAACTTTCTACCCTGATCTCTATCTCTCAACCTTTTCTTCAACGGTCATAGATTTGCCCTTTTCAGAGTATTTTCTAGATCTTGAAGGTGTGCTTCAGTCCATTTTATTCTTCTTTCTTTTGTCTACTCTGACTGTGCATTCTATCTTCATTCTCACAAGTTATTTCTTCTGCTTGATCAATTCTCCTGTTCAGGGCTCTGATGCATTCTTCAGTACTCCCATTACATTTTCCAGCTCCAGCATTTCTGCTTGATTCTTTTTAATTATTTCAATCTACTTGTCAAATTTATCTGATGGGATACTGAATCCATTCTCTGTGTTATCTTGGATATCACTGAGCTTCCTCAAAAATAGCTATTTTAAGGTGAAAGGTGCACAAAAATCTCAGAAACCATCACTAGAGAACTTATTCATGTAACCAAAAACCACTTGTTTCCCAAAAATAAATAAAATTTTTAAAAAGAAAAAAAGACAGCTATTTTAATTTTGTGTTTGAATTGTTATATATCTCTGTCTCTCAAGGATTGGTCAGTGGTGCCTTACTCAGTTTGTTTGGAAAGGTGATGATTTCCTGGATAGTACTGATGCTTATGGATGTTCATCAGTGTCTGGGCATTGTAGAGTTAGGTATTGTGGTCATCACAGTCTGGGCTTGTTTGTATCTTCATTCTTGGGATGCCTTTCCAGAAGTGTGAAGGGACTTGGGTGTTGAGATTGAAGTTTTGGTCACTGCAGTCATCAATTCATTCATAATGACACCCCCACGATATCAGGGTTATGCTGACATATTTCATGTATGGTATATGTATGCCCTCCTCTCCATCAGAGCTTCAGCTGTTTGTTCAATACAATCTGAAATTTTTCTTTTCAAAATATTCCAGATCCAATTCAGGCTTCGTCATGAAGCATGCTCTCCTTCAAAAGTATCAGTTGGGTTTTTTCTTTACCACTTTTGAAGTACAACAAAAAGTGGCAAACATACAGAATGCAAAAAAACTCCTGAATCTGTGCAGTGGACACCACCATGTAAATCTGCACCCAGATCAAGAAACTGAACATGAACACCTCCTGGAGGTCCCTGGGACCCCTCTCAGTGACTCCACCCTAAGGATGTCCACTATCAGTAAGAAAAACACTATCTGCTGCAAACATTTTCAGCATAAATTCTTCTCAACAATTTCACAAAATCCTGACTGAGCTCTATCTGAGACACTGCAAGTATGATCATCTCATGATTCATGTCCTGTTCTGTGTCCATGGGGCGCATCTGTAGACCTCCCCCACCACAGCTCCCCTTGTTTCCTTTTACATTGGATCTGATCTGCTCATGAGATATAAGACTCAAAGTCAGTAGAATCTGAATTTAAAACAGTCATCTTCAAAATGCATTGTGATAGGAACAATCCCATAAAAGTCAGCTAAGGATATGAATAGACAACTCTCAAAATAAGATATAAGAATGGCCAACAAACATATGAAAAAAATGCTCAAAATCACTCATCAGGGAAATGCAAATCAAAACCACAATGCGATCCCACCTCACTCTAGTAACGATGGCCATGATCAAGGAATCAAAAAATAATGGATATGGTTCAAGAGAAATGGAACACTTTTACAAAGTTGATAGGAATGTAAACTAGTACAACTACTGTGGAAAACAGTGTGAAGATTCTTTAAGAACTAACAGTAGATCTACTGTTTTATCCAGCATTCCCACCCCTGCATAAGGAAACAAAGTCATTACATGAACAAGATACCTGCACACGCTCGGGTATGGCAGCATAATCCACAATTTTAAAAATATGGATCCAGCTGAAATTTCCATCAGTCAATGAGTGAATAAAGAAAATATGGCCTATGTAAATATCATGAAATTCTACTTGGCCATAAAATGGATTGAAATAATGGCATTCACAGAAACCTGGATGGAACTGGAGACCATTATTCTAAGTGAAATAATTCAGGAAAGGAAAACCAAACACGGTACATTCTCACTCGTAAGTGGGAGCTAAGCTATGAAGACACAAAGGCCTAAGAATGGGACTTTGGGGATTCAGGAAAAAAGGTGGGAGGGGAGTGGGATAAAAGACTACACATTGGCTACAGTATACACTGCTCCACTGATGGGTGCAAGAGAATCTCAGAAATCACCACTAAAGAACATGTACTTATACATATGATTATACATAAAGACTGTATAAAGAATGTATAACCAAACACCACCTGTTCCCCAAAAACTTACTGAACTTAAAAAAAAAAGAAAAGAAAAGCTACATATTACACTGTCTTGGCAGAAATAGCAAAAAAAAAAAAAAAAAATACAATCTGATTGTAAAAAAAAAAAGAGGTGACATTTTGCCGAATAAAATATATTAATATTTATTTATTAATGAAGAGCTTGAACATCTTGAAAATTGAAAATACAGAAAAAGTGGTTCTCATCATAATACATATTTATTGACCGACATCATATCTTTTGAGGTGACATCGATGCAGCTGATGGCCATTATCCTCAGTGATTTAATGCAGGGACAGAACACTGAATGCACAAGTTCTCATTTATAAGTGGGAATTGAACATTGCTTACTCATGGAGATAAAGATGGCAAAAATAGACACTAGAAATGGAAGAGGGATGGAGGGGAGAAAAGGCTGAAAAACTCGCTGTTGGATACTATGCTTACTGTCTGGGTGATGGTATCATTTGCATCCTCAGCATTACAAATCATGCCCATATAACTAAACTACATATGTACCCCCTGAATCTAAAATTTGAATTTATAAAAATAAACATCCATGAATGTTTAACCCCAAGCAAAAAGGATATGTTAATTTTAGAAGTACCTATACACCACGTGTTTTAAAATATCCTCATTGATCTTCATGATGGTTCAGATACAATAAAACTCAATCCCCTGTGTGATGTGTGTGCCTTCTGCAACAGGAAGGAAGTTAAAACATGTCAGAAAAGCAGGAAGCACTATAGAGTCCAATGAAAAAGAAAATCTGTTCTCTCAGGTCATGCTCAGGAGTCACATTATATGAAGGGCTGCAGGAATTTCCACCAAGTGAGTGAAAAGTAACTTTTAATGACTTCCAAGATCTTGAAGTTTACTTTCTGATGAAGTTGAACTTGAGAAAACATACATTCTCAAAAGCTCACTTTGCACTCCTTGTTAATAAACATAATAATTTATCAAAAATCCCATTTTGCTTCTGGGAGAGTGATTTGCTGCTGCTCTGGGTGCATCAAAATGATGGACAATAAACACGGTCATTGAGGAAGCAGGTGACACAGTGATGCATATCCACTAGGAGGAGAACTCCTGCCATCTGTCCTGGATATACACTCACCGTGTGTCAGATCCAGCCTTTCTAAGATGCCTCACTGTCATGGGGATGCCGGCTGCCTTTAATTAGGATTCTGCAACCCCTCAGCCTTGGCAAGGAGATAGAAGTATGAACATCTTTTCAACATTCTCATACCTCATTTTGTGCTTTCTTACACAGATTTCAGCTTTTTCCTTCAGATGCATGTTTCTAACTTCATATCTGTTATCATATGCCTCTATTTCTCTTTTTATTGATATGTATTCTTTTTTGTTCCATCTGTTTTCACTTTCTTCAGTCTTCCATTTCTATTCTTACTTAGTATCTCTTATGGATCTATTGAGGATGAAGTGTATTCATTGAAGTGCTTGCATATTTTCTCCTTTAATCTACTATTGTGGTTAATCATCCAGATGAAGTTTATAATGCTGAATTTAGCTTACATTTTTGAATAATTCTTTAGTCACTGTGTGAATATTTTTACATAGCCTGAAATTTACTTTCTTGCTGATTTTCTTTGGATTGTTTTTCACTGCGCTTCTGAACTAGTCTTCACAACTTACTTTTCATGCAATATTTATTACATTTTGCTATCAAGTTTGTGCTATCCTTGGAGTGTGACAAACAGGATGTTCTTTTCTCCATCCATAGAATTAATTTACACATAAATTTTCTATCTTGAGTATTTGGCATATTTCACCCCTGTAACATTCTTTGGGATTTCTTATTGTTACAACTTTTGCCACTATTCAACTTTGCCTCGGGAAGCTTGCACATTTATGACTCTCTCCAGCTGTAGTATTATTTATGGTAAGTTGACTCTTCTAGGAATTTGCCAATATCTTCTAAATTTCCAAATTTATGGGCACAGTTTATTTTTGTAAAAATATTCATAAGTCATCAAAATGGCAGGATCAAATTCACATTTAACAATATTAACCTTAAATGTAAATGGCTAAATGCCCCAATCAAAAGACACAGACTGGCAAATCAGATAAAAAGTCAAAACCCATTGGTGTTCTGTATTCAGGAAACCCATCTCACGTACAAGGACACACATAGGCTCAAAATAAAGGGAGGGAGGAAGATTTACCAAGCAAATGGAAAGGAAAAAAAAAAAAGCAGGAGTTGCAATCCTAGTCTCTGATAAAATAGACTTCAAACCAACAATGATCAAAAGAGACAAAAAAGAGCATTACATGGTGGTAAAAGGATCAATGCAACAAGAAGAGCTAACAATCCTAAATATATATGCACCCAATTCAGAAGCACCCAGATACATAAAGCAAGTTCTTAACGACCTACAAAGAGACTTGACTCCCACACAACAATAGTGGGAGACTTCAACACTCCACTGTCAATATTAGGCAGATCAATGAGACAGAAAATTAACAAAGATATAGAGGACTTGAACTCAGATCTGGACCAAGCATACCTAATAGACATCTACAGAACTCTCCACCCCAAATCCACAGAATGTACATTCTTCTCAGCACCACATTGCAACTACTCTAAAATTTACCCCATAATTGGAAGTAAATCACTCCTCAGCATATGCAAAAGAATGCAAATGATAACAACCAGTCTCTCAGACCACAGTGCAATCAAATTAGAACTCAGGATTAAGAAACTCACTGAGAACTGCACAACTTCATGGAAACTGAACAACTGGCTCTTGAATGTTGACTGGATAAACAATGAAATGAAGGCAGAAATAAAGACATTCTTCTAAACCAACAAGAACAAAGACACAAAGTACCAGAATCTCTGGGACACATTTAAAGTGTGTCTAGAGGGAAATTTACAGCAGTAAATGCCCACATGAGGAGCAATGAAAGGTCTAAAATTGATACCCTATCATCAAAATTGAAAGAGTTAGAGGAGCAAGATCAAAAAAACTCAAAAGCTAGCAGAAGACAAGAAATAACTAAGATCAGAGCAGAACTGAAGGAG
>CAUYLG010018520.1:0-34891 GCA_963573385.1 Cacajao melanocephalus
GAGGGATAACATGGGAAGAAATGTCAGATATAGGTGATGGGGAGGAAGGCAGCAAACCACATTGCCATGTATGTACCTATGCAACAATCTTGCATGTTCTTCACATGTACCCCAAAACCTAAAACACAATAAAATATATATGTATATAAAGTTAGGCAGGTTTAGTGGCATATGCCTGTAGCTCTAGCTCCTGGGGAGGCTGAAATGGGTGGTTCACTTAAGCCCAGGAATTCAAGGCTGTCCTGAGCTATGATTGCACCACTGTACTCCAGCCTGGCCAGGTGAGTTTAGAGCCTGAGTGAAAATGATTTCCCCCATCTTCTATCAGTTAATACTTACTCAATAACTCTTACACATACAACAAATTAGAATTTAATTAAGCTCAGAATTGCTTTATTTTATTCAAAATTTATTTTATGGTTTTTGATTAATAAGCTTGCTTTTCAACAAATATTTTCTTCCCGCTAATACTGATGCTAAGTAATACTGATGCTTAATGCACAGGGACAGTTCTTTTCTGGGTTTTTGTTTTACTTAAGTGTGCTGTTCTTCAATTTTCACTATTATAATTATTTTTATTCCATTCAGCCTGTTGTTCTAGGATGAAACAGTTCTCAGATTCCTGATTTGCTACCCTTCAGTTTTATTTTATCTTCTATCTAATAACTTTGCCTTCCTGAAGTCATTAATGAAAATACTGAGTAAGAAGAGTCTAAATTGTAGACCTTTATTATGCCACTGAAGTCATTTCTTTATCTTAAATTCTTTCAATATCATCACCCAGTTGCAAATTCACCTTAATTTACAATAAAATCTGTTCCAATCTGTCTCAATTTATCAATTTTGACAATATTTAACACTTTTCCAAAATCTTTTATGAATACTTGTTATATTTTAACCCAACTAAAGCTTCTTAAATAGTAATAACAACAATTATAAAAATAGTTTATGTTTTTTAAGCTCTTACAATGTATCAGGCAACATTCCTATTGTTGTAAGTCTATGAATTCAGTCTATTAAGTCATAGACTTAAAACAATAGATTAAAGTAAATATTACTGCTACTTTTGTTATTCTTGCAATTTTTATTTCTATTATTTTTTCCTTAGAACTTCCATAGCCTACTAATTTTATAACCATGTTATAAAAAATGTAGTTATTTTGACATAACTTGTTTAATGAGGCCATGCTAGCTTTAATAATCACTATTTTCTTTCCCAGTTGCTTACATATCAACCCTCTAATAGTGTGTTCTAAATTTTATCTTTGGATAAAGGTCATGTTTTCTTGTTTACAGTGTGTACATGTTAGAATCAATTTTTCTGGACTTTTTCATTTCTGCATAGTCCCTTAGAGTTGCTTTGCATTATAAATGGGTGAAATGGTCAGTCCTGGAATTCTGGCATCACCTTACTAAGCAACATTTATCTGTGTATTTGAAAGGCTGGAATAATTTATACTTCAATCTAACATATAGACCACCAACCGAAGTATTGACTAATTTGTCTAAATAAATCATTTTTATTATTAAATCTCTCTATATACAGACATATGTGATTACCATAGTTTTTAACCATTACATTAAACTTGTCTTGATCATAACACAAGGCAGCATTTAGATATACACTCAGTCTCTGTGAAAACGTTGTATGTGATTACTAACATTAGGAAGGAACCTTCATTAATCTGGTTTTGTTTTCTTGTGCAGAGTACAAAGGTTCAGTAATGTTCAGGTCTCTTTCTTCATCCCTTTCTTATTCTTCTCCACATAGAAAGTTTAGTATTTCTTGTTGGTTGGCAAGGGTCTGACACCATTGATCCATGATTTTAAATTAATGAACCTCATCTATTAAACATCTATAAGCACTGGGGATTAATCTTATTTCTTCTCTACCCATTTAAGGTCATCATCCTAGATCAGTATATTTGCTTAGCAGACCCAAAGTTGCCCTGGAATGAGTTTTAACAAGCCCTTTGGTATGAAAGCTAAAACCAAATTCTCCAATTAGCTTTATCATTATTAAAAACAATATTTGGTTCTCATCAGTGTCTTTTCCATGTTTTATTTCTTAATCGGTTTTAAATTCAGTACAGGAAAAAAAAAACTATGATTTATTGGCTTTCCCAATGCAGTACCTTTACCTCCTGCCTCTCCCTTTGTTCTCTTGGTTAGATTCCCAGGCACCTGCCGTCCTGCAGCCAGGCACCCAGGGAACCCACTTCTCTACATTATTCTATGAGAAATTGGCGCTGAATTTTCCAAATAGTTGTTCTAGGATTTGTGTGAAGGATCTACACATACACTGGTATCTAATTCTTACACTGACCATCCTCACAGATGAACATACCAAGAAGAGTTTGCTTAATTTATCATCTCCAAATCAAAACAGAAGTGGAGCAAGCGCTACACACTAACCAGCAGCCTTGTCTACTCCTGATGTTTCTTTGAATGACATAACAACATGTAATGAATGATATAACAACACATAATCCAACAGAAATTGAATGTACTATGTCTGTCTGTCTTTTATCTTTTACTTACACACACACACACACACACACACACACACACACACACACACTGAGCTACTTCACTGTTATAATGTCCTAATAATATAGATAATGGGCAAGAGTTATTTTTCTGAGCTGAACCCCTCCCCCCTCAGCAACTATGAATGCAATAGTCACTGCATTAGGCAATAGTCACTGATCTGAAGGAGGCATAATGATGAACTTTCTGGGAACCTGATAATAATCTATTTCTTGATCTGAACTATTTGCTAGTTACATTGGTGTTGATCACTTAGTGAAATTTCGCCAACCTGTATAATTTATGACTTGTTCACTTTTCAGTATGCATGCCATATACCAAAAAAGTTTACTTTAAAAAGCCACATGGGAACCAATCAAATTAAACAACAAAAGCTCAAAAAGCATATGAAATTTAAATTTGAGATTTAATTACATCTTGGAATATCTTGACTTATAAAAAAATTGGAACTTCTAATTGTATTGGATATATTTATATTCTTCACTTGAGTGAAATAACATTGAGAAGCCCTATATACTTGCAGCATTTACATCAGACAAAAACACTAAACATAACCATAAACGGTGGCAAATTATTTGATGTCTTCTAAAAATATTTGTCAAAATGATAGTATGCATGGTGACAAAATTACTATACCTGTGACAATACTTCTGTTAAAATATTTATGTATTTTATTATGAAAAGAATTACAATGGACTGTATTCTCCAGTGAGTAGAATTTGCTGTGAGATTATCAGAAATTGATTAGCCACAAAATACAACTTTAAACATACTGAAGAAATGTTATAAGAAAAAGTAGGATCATACTAAAAATATATATTTTCTTTAAATAACTCCGGTGACATGATATTAGAGATATGGCCAGGAAAGACTAAAATTGCAAATATGTACAAAAATAATTATTTAATTAATACAATTTTATATAAAGTTTTGTTTTAATGTATATATTATCTTTATTTTTCAAAAGAATTTTATTTTTGTTTAAATTTTCAACATAAGTTGTAGGTCTACCAATAAGTTAAAACCAATTTGGAAATGCTTGAAAGATGTTATGCTAAATGTGATGGTTAATTTTATGTGTCAACATGGCAGGATGGTGGCCTGCTTCTCACAGCTCCACTAAGCAGTACTCCAGTTGGGATGCAGTGTGGGGTCTCCAAACCCACATTTCCCCTCTGACCTGCCCTAGTAGAAGTTCTCTATGAAGGTTCTACCCCTGCAGCTGATATCTGCCTGGACATCCAGAGGTTTTCATACATTCTCTGAAATCTAGGTGGAGGTTCCCAAAGCTTAATTCTTGCTTTCTGCACACCATGTGGAAGTCACCAAAGATTAGGGCTTGCACCCTCTGAAGCCACAGCCCGAGTGGTACCCTGGCTTCTTTTAGCTGTGGCTGGAGTTGGAGTGGCTGGGGCACAGGACACCATGTCCCAAGGCTGCACAAAGCATCAGAGTCTTGGGCCTGTCCCATGAAAACATTTTTCCCTCCTAGGCCTCCAGGCCTGTGATGGGAGGGGGTGCTGTGAAGGTCTCTGGAATGCCTTGGAGGCATTTTCCCCATTATCCTGACTATTAACATTGGCTCTTCTTTACTTATGCAAATTTCTACAGCCCTGAATTCCTCCCCAGAAATGGGTTTTTCTTTTCTGCCACATGGTTGGGCTGCAAATTTTCTAAACACTTATGTCTGTTTCCCTTTTAAACATAAGTTCTAGCTTTAGGTCCTTTCTTTGTTTATGCAAATGAGTGTATTCTTTCAGAAGCAACCAGGCCATATCTTGAACACTTTGCTGCTTAGAAATTTCTTCCACTAGATACCCTAAATAATTTCTCTCAAGTTTAAAATTCCACAGATCTCTAGAGCAGGGACACAATCCACCAGTCTCTTTGCTAAGGCATGCTAAGCGGGGCTCTAACACCAGTTCCCAGTAAGTTTCTTATCTCCATCTAAGACCACCTCAGCCTGGATACCATGGTCTATATTACTATCAGCATTTTGATCACAACCATTCAACAAGTCTCTAGAAAGTTTCAAACTGTACCTCATCTTCCTGTCTTCTTCTGAGCCCTCCAAACCGTTCCAACCTGTGCCCGTGACCCACTTCCAAAGTGGCTTCCACACTTTCAGGCACCTTTATTGCAATATTCCACTCCTGCTACCAATTTTCTGTATTAATCAATTTTCACATTGTTATAAAGACTACCTGAGATGGGGGTAGGAAGGCAGCAAAACACCTTGCCATGTATGTACCTATGCAACAATCCTGCATGATCTGCACATGTATCCCAGAATCTAAAGTACAATTTTAAAAAAAAGGCTTAATTAGCTCACTGTTCCACAATCTGTATAGGAGGCATGGCTTGGAAGGCCTCAGGAAACTTAAAATTATGGCAGAAGGACAAAGGGGAAGCAAGCCATCTTCACATGGCAGCAGGGGGCAGAAAGCAAAGAAGAGAAGTGCTACATACTTTTAAACAACCAGATCTCATGAGAACTCTATCATGAGACACACTCGAGGAATGGTGCTAAACCATTTGAACCACCTCCATGATCCAATCACCTCCCACTAGGCCTCCAACATTGGGGTATTGCAATTCAACACGAGATTTGGGTGGGAACACAGAGCCAAACTATATCATTATCTGACAAAGGATTAATAATCAGAATATATAAGGTCCTCAAACAACTAAATGGGATAAAAACAAATAATCCAATTTTTAAATGAGCCAAAGTTATGAATAGGCATTTCTCAAAAGAATACATACAAGTGGCCAATAGATATATGTAAAAAAATGCTCAACATCACTATCCATCAGTGAAATGCAAATTAAAACTATGGTAACATATCATCTTACCACAAGTAAAATGATTTTCATTAAAAACACAAGTAATAATGAATGCTGATAAGGATGCTAAGAAAGGGAAACCTTGTATGCTGTTGGTGGGAATGTAAATGAATACAGCCACTATGGATAACAATATGGAGGTGCCTCAAGGAACAAAAAAATAGAGCTACCATATGATGCAGCAGCAATCCCCCTGCTGGATATACATCCAAAATAAAAACAATCAGTATACTGAAGAGATATCTGCACTCCCATGTTTATTCCAGCACTATTCATAATAGCCAAGATATGAAGTCATCCTAAGTGTACATCAATGGATGAATGGATAAAGAAAATGTAGAGCATATATGTGATGAAATATTATTCAGCATTAAAATTAATGAATTCCTGTCATTTTCTACAACATGGATAGAACTTGAGGACTTAATGTTAAGTGAAATGGTGAAATGAAAAAGGCACACAAACACAAATGTTCTCACTAATATGTAGATGCTAAAAAAGAATTGAACTAATGGAGACAGAGAGCAAAATGATGATTACCTGAAGCTGAAAATGGTGGTGGGGAGGAAAGAATAAAGGAGAGATGGTTAATAAATAAGATCTAGTGTTTGATAGCACACTAAAATATAGTTGAAAATGTATTGGTCATTTCAGAGTAACTTAGAGAGTAGACTTTCTTCACAGAATTATAAAAAATCACTTTAAACTTCATACGGAAACAAAAAAGAGCCTACATAGCCAAGACAATGTGAAGCAAAAAAAAAAAAAAAAAGGCTGGAGGCATCATGCTAACTTAGTTCAAACTATTCAAGTCTACTGTAATGAAAACAGCATGGTACTAATACCAAAACAGAGATATAGACCAGTGGAATATAACACAGGCTTCAAAAACAATGCCACACATCTGCAAACATCTGATCTTTGAAAAATCTGACAAACACAAGCAATGGGGAAAGGATTCCCTATTTAATAAATGGTATTGGGAAAACTGGCTAGCCATACGCAGAAAGCTGAAACTGGACCCCTTCCTTACACCTTATAAAATAATTAACTCCAGATGGATTAAAGATTTAAACATAAGACCTAATACCATAAAAACCTTAGAAGAAAACCTAGGCAATACCATTCAGGACATAGGCATGGTCAAGGACTTCATGACTAAAACACCAAAAGCAATGGCAAAAAAAAGCCAAAATAGACAAATGGGATCTAATTAAACTTAAGAACTTCTGCACAGCACAAGAAGCTATCATTAGAGTGAACCAGAAATGAACAGAATGGGAAAAATATTTTGCAATCTACCCATCTGACAAAGGGCTAATATCCAGAATCTACAAAGAAAAACAAATTTACAAGGAAAAAAAACCATCAAAAAGTGGGTGAAGGATATGAACAGATACTTCTCAAAAGAAGACATTTATGCAGCCAACACACATATGAAAAAATGCTCATCATTACTGGTCATTAGACAAATGCAAATCAAAACCACATTGAGATACCATCTCATGCCAGTTAGAATGGCAGTCATTAAGAAATCAGGAGACAACAGATGCTGGAGAGGAGGTAGAGAAATAGGAATGTTTTTACACTGTTGGAGGGAGTGTAAATTAGTTCAACCACTGTGGAAGACAGTGTGGTGATTCCTCAAGGATCTAGAACTAGAAATACCATTTGACCTAGCAATCCCATTACTGGGTATATGCCCAAAGGATTATAAATTATTCTATTATAAAGACACATGCACATGTATGTTTATAGTGGCACTGTTCACAATAGCAAAGACTTGGAACCAACCCAAATGCCCATCAATGATAGACTGGATATAGAAAATGTGGCACATATACACTGTAGAATCCTATACAGCCACAAAAAAGATGAGTTTATGTCCTTTGCAGTGACATGGATGAAGCTGGAAACCATCATTCTCATCAAACAGACACAAGAACAGAAAACCACCAAACAATGCATGTTCTCACTCATAAGTTGGTGTTGAATAATGAGGACATATGGACACAGGGAGGGGAACATCTCACACTGTGGCCTGTCAGAGAGTGGGGGGGATGGGGGGAGAGCAGGGGGTAGGGGGATAGGGGAGGGATAGCATTAGGAGAAATACCTAATGATAGGGTATGGATGCAGTAAACCGCAATGGCACGTGTATACCTATGTAACAAACTGTCACGTTCTCCACATGTACCCCAGAACTTAAATATAATTTTTTAAAAAGTAGAATTGGAAGAAAAAAATAATAAATGTTTGAGGTAATGGATACCTCAATTACCCTGATTTGATCATTACACATGATATGCTTGTATCAAAATTTCACATATACCCTATAAATATGTACAAGTATATGTGTTTGTAACTATTTAAAAATCAAAAATATATATATTTTAAAAGAATTGTAAATGCTGAGAAATATATTTTATTAAGTTTTTAGATTTTGCCAATATTTCAATTTGCTAATTATTGGATTCACTTGTAGGAAAAGATTCACTAGGTTAAAAGTTAAAATTTTTTTAAAAATCTCTTTATAAGTTGTTTGATGAAAATGTTTAAAGAATTTCTTTTTGCCCCACATCACAGTGTATAAAGGGGCTAATTTCCTTAAATCTTTGGTAGTTTGATAGATAAAAATCTATCCCATTTAATGCATTTATTTTATTAAATATGTTTAATGACTAGTTTTTCTTTGTTATGAATTGAATATTTGCTACTTTTTCCTATTTTTCTATTAATGCATTAATCAATTTGTATTGATTTATGAAACATACTAAGGTTTATGTTATGAATGTTTTTAGTTTGTCTTGTACTTTTTATTTGTGTTCATTTCTGAGGTGCCAATGTTTCACATTTTAATGTTGTTAAATCTATAATGCTTCCCTTTAATGATCTCTGGCCTTATTATTTTGTCTCAAATGTCCTTTTCCATTCCATATAAGTGTTCCCCTAAAAGAAAAAATAACTTAGGTTTTGGGCAATCAGAAGCTACTGGAGGTCAAAATTAGATTTCCCTGACAATTCAACTTCCATAAAACCATAATTGGCTGGCTCTTATTAATTCCATTAGCTAGTAATCAAGGCCAGAATTTTTAACAGTCAGAATTTCAAATTGAAGCAGCATCTGAGTATTTTCTGACCTTTAGTAATTGGCATGTGAGTTTTGTCCTTATTTCTAATTTTCATCTTTTAAGTTGAAGATTATGTTGGTGTTTGTCTAATAGCAATAGAAAACTACAGGCAGGGATGTTGATGGAGAATGTATATTCTCTTTGCTTCCAAGCTTCAGTCTAGTAAAAAGCACACTTTTAAACTTTTAAGTTCAGGGGTACAATTACAGATTTGTTACATAGGTAAACTTGTCCCATGATGGTTTGTAGTGCAAGGACATGGACATAGCTGGAGGTCATTATCCTTAGCAAAATAATACAAGAAGAGAAGCTCAAATATTACATGTTTTCACTTATAAGTGGGAGCTAAATGATGAGAACACATGGACACATAGAAGGGAACAACACACACTGGGGTCTTTCAGAGGGTAGAGGGTAGGAAGGAGGGAGAGGATCAGGAAAAGTAACTAAAATGGCACGAAAAATGCACATTTTAATGTATGAAGTTATACTTGTGTTGCATAAGAGTTCGCAAAGCACCAGGTGTTTGGAAGAGCCTGGAGGATCAAGTGCTCCCATTCCCCAACCTGTTGCCCTGAATCCTAGCTTCCAACTTTATTTCTCACTGTGTTTGCCATTTTAGATTGATTAATTAATCTAGAAAGATAAACCAACTTGTTCTATAAAAAGGAATTGAACTTTTTGTAATCCTGCCAAGTTTATGATTATCTAATCTTTGACAGTCACTGGTGGCAGTTCAGGGGCCTTTCCTAAAGGTGTATGTTCTTCTCTATGTGCTCTCAGATAGAATGGCTTAGACTGAACATTTAACACTTTCCATTTTGATATTACTGAATGTTACAAGAGGTAATAAACACATTAACAACATGGTGTCTCTCTAACATGCCCATGACACACCACCCTTAGTTGATATATGGTCCAAGACCGAAGGTATAATAGGTTATAGATCTACCAGCTGCTTTGCTATTGTGTTATTGCAAGACCTAAGATTGATACTTCCCTTCAGTCCCTTTTCTAGTCTGTCAAATCTACATTTTAGGATTTTTCTATTCTGTCAAATCTACATTTTAGGATTTTTCCATTTGCAATATTTTGTTTTAGTTGGCTCTTTGTTCATCACTATTGACAGAACAAGCAAAAATAGATTAAGTGAAAAATAAGCAATTTTTTAAGCTTACATATGTTGGAAATCCAGATGTAGGAAATACCTGAAGACTTCAGATACTTAAAATGATACCATCAGAATTCTTTCATCCCTTGGCTCTGCTTCACATTATGTGTTGGCCTCATTTCTTCCATTGCTGCTGATCTTCCTCCAGGTGGAAGACAAGAGATGGGAATGAAATATCTGCAGACAACCTTAAGCTTTCATGATGTCAGCCCACTGATCTCAGAGTAAACTGTGCTTCTGTTTTCCAGTATTTATATATTAAATGCCATATAAAAGATCAGAAGCCCTTCTTCTGTAACATTCATCCAACAATATGTTGGCTACCTGGCCAGGCCCAGGTCAATGACCCTACTGGGTTTGGTGAAATACGATTGGCATTCTTGTCAGGGAGGGACAACTTTCAAAGGAAATTGGGTCTACTCATTGTTACCAAAACACCAGGTGTTTTGTCTAGGTCCTGTTGCTTGCTGCACATAAAGCCAATTACTGAGACAAGTATTGCCAAAGATGAAGCCTTTAATAGAGTGCTGCAGCCAAGGAGCTGGGAGATCTCAAATCCATCTCTCTGACTGACTAAAATTAGGAGCTTACATAACAGGGAAGAAATGTAATCATGTGTGGGAAAACAGGAATTAGGGAGGGGTAAAGAAGAGCAGCTGGACAACAGGAAACCGGTGGTCAGTTAGGCAATCATAACGGATCAGGTGTCTGGCATCTTATTGTCCAAATGCAGTGATCTGGTAACTTTCAACTCCTTGCTACTATCTGGAAGGCTTGATAGTTGATTCCCTTAGAAAGGAACTCAGATAAGACAAATGTAACTTCCTCAAGTTTTAAGACTGGAAGGGCCAATTTCTATGTTTATTCAAAGAAACCATGAACATCAGCTCTATAGGACAACTGGGTCAGTTTCATTACCAGAAGAATATGGAAATGATCTTTGGCTGATAAAACAGTAAATGCTCATCATGGGAAGAAAAAGAAAAGAAACTCTCTGAAAGTGACTGAATCAATGACTGACATCATCTGATGCAAGCCAGTTATTATTCCCCTTTGCCTAAGTTCCATCAGGTATAAAATAAAGAAGGTAGTCTACTCCTTAACCTCTTACATTTGATAGAAACACAACTGGATGAACTTGAGTATTTACTTGCTTGGAACATCAAGGCTTCTTTGCTTTTCTCTTTCTTTCCCTGATTACAAAAAATTAGTACTTATAATAACAAAATATTAATAAGTCGATACTTACATAATGTTCATTATTTGGCAGTTCTGAGTGCTTAACCTATATTAAGTGATTTAGTACTCACAACACCCCTTGGATGTAACTACTATTAGCATCCCCATTTAAGAGATAAGAAAAATAAGAGCAACTGGAAAATTTTCTAAGGTCACATTGTTAGTAAATGGCAGAGCTGGGATTCAGATTCAGGCATCCCATTTGCTGCTGAGTGTATGATTTCTACCTCTCCTTTCTTTCAGTACATGGTTATCTCTCCCTATAACTTTTCAGGAACACCAGGAACTATAGGCATGATACAAGAGAGCTTTGTACATTTTCTTAATTATGAAATAGTAGATAGTACGATATCCATTTTGATTTAAATTTGAAGAACATATTCTAATTCCTTTTAAAATCTCTCCACTAGTAACAATTGGCTCCTTCATAAGGGCTGCATTTCTTATCTGCCAGGTATTCTTAAGATATTCACTTAAGGTATTCACTTCCCTTTTTTACTTTCACAAGCCATAGCTACTCTGATGTAATTGATCTTTTGAAGGTGTCTAAAGTGCTATTTAAAAGTTGCTTAAGCCCAGGAAGATTCTACTTCCTATACCCACTCCGTGGAGATGAGAGTTTTTGAGGAGTTAACAGTTTCTTTGCTGCTGTTTTATAGCAACAAGTGTTTGGGTACCCAACTTGTACCAGGCACTGTGATAAGGACTTTGTCACCTTCAACAGAACTCTCTCACCTTCAGTGAGAGGTGTGAAGCTCAGTTATCCATGAGCACAGGCTGTTCGGTCTGTGGTCAATTCTGTTTTTCATAGGGATTCTCAAGTCTTCCTTCATCATCATCACAGGACAATATTTAAAAAATTCTGCTCAAGTCTTCTAAGTGAGTCTTGGAAATAGAAAGCAATTTTCTGCTGAATTAAGCAAGGTTGTAAATTCGAAGAGGATAGTTTGCTATAAAGGCTTATGGGATTGGGAATCAATGTAAACAATTTACTTCTAAAGCCTCTGTCTGAATGGCCATTTAAGGTTGAAATGTGTTTCAATAGTGCCCCGAAAGCTTAAATGAAATTGTCATATATAAATACTCCACACATTGACACATTTCCAATTATTATAATAATTTCACAGCTTTTGAGACTTCTGAAATTATTTGGTTAAATTTGATGTGTAAGGAAAACACCAATAGGAATTCTCATTACTTAAGATTAACACAACCTTTGACAGAGGTGTTTCTATTGTAAAGGATACAAGTACTTGAGCAACTAATATTACAGAAGCTACCTATGATTTTTCATTTTGAAATGAAGAGCAGAAATTTTATTTTTTGCCAAAAGGTCAATATTTTAATTCTGAAACAATATTAAAAGAGAACACATGTAAGAATGAATTGTTTTAATTATTTTATCTGTGCCTTGGGTAAGAACTTATTAATTATATCAAATTACTACCTGAATAAAAAAGAATGAACATAATGGTTTATAGACAGCAGAGATAGACATTGAGAGCAGAACTAGACATGAAGATTATTAGAAAACAACTGTCATTTTCCCATCTAACCATAGAAAACCACATTTTATATGGGAAAGTGAAAAAACACAGAAAACTTAATAGCATTATTCTACTTTTCTTTCTACTAACTTACTCTAATATTGTCCTAAAGGCATGCATGAACTTTTCATATTCTAAAGGATAAATACAAAAAAATGAAAAGTTTGGATTCCATTATGTAGCATTTTGTATTCCTATATTACTAATATCCATATAAAGTATTTTCCAAATTAAAGAAAACAAAAATATTTGTAGTAATCAATTCTTCAACAGAACTTAGTGATGGCACCTGCATTATAGATTAAAATAAAATTATACATACAAAGTTATACAAATCTGTTCACTTAATGCTTGAGGTAGGTAAAAGAAAATCACTGTATGTGATTTTTAGAAAGTGGTGTTGAACACATCAGAAGCTAAATTATTAACCCTTTAAATCTTTGCATGGTATTATCAGCCATTCACAAGAGTCGGCTAGACATAAAGTTTTAACTAACCTGTAGAAATGTCTTTTATTATATAACTTGATAGTTCTGCCAGAGTTTTACTTAACTAGAATTATACCACAACAATACCTGTTATTTTGAGGACACATTTAAAAATAATAAAGAAAGAATACTTTATACTGTTACCAAAACAACATTATGAAGCCTGCAGAGTGCATGTCACGAAAACATAGAATGCATAATTTTTCTCATATACTACAGCCAAAAGCCTACAAATGGTGTTAATTCTTGGTTCAATGACACATTCTAACATTCTTGCATCTTGTAATGCCATGTTTTTAACCTTGCGATATGAACGCTACAGTTTAAAATCCACAATCTCTCTAATTTGGAACCAACAAATTCTCTGGTTGGGTGTATCTGAAACACTATCTGAAGCTGAAGCCTATCTTGAAAATGAGCTTGACCCTAAAGAATTGTAATTTTGTCTTAACATATCGATTATGATGCTTATGCAAGTATTTACATTAAATCAGCAATATGTATTCCTAATATTTTTTCTATTTGTAAAACTCTACACTTTAACTTTCCATAAAGAAGGTGGGTACTCACCCTCAGGACTGTGAAAATTACACTTCTATAAATGGCAGGTGTGAATCTCTTATTTAAAATGTGTGAAAAATAGAATCAGAGTTAATTTGCTTTGCCACAGACCTATATTCCCTTCTTCTTTCATACTAAAAAATATTAGTCATATGCATTTTAGACTTTTTAAAGTCAAATTATATTGATCTATTATTACTTTGACTATAAGGAGAAGAATTTCATTGTCCAAGTTTAATGAAATTTTACTCTCAAGTAGACTGGATTAGCCAAGAGACAAATTTACAATATAAATATGTAAAATTTCCTTTAACAAGACTGTTCATAAAATTCTGATAACATATTTTCTTTAATTTTTTTAAACTTTTATTTTAGATTTGGGGTATATGTGCAGGTTTGTTACATAGGTAAATGTACGCCACGGGGGTTTGTTGTACAGATTATTTCATCACCCAGGTACTAAGCCTAGTACATATTTTTTCTGCTCTTCTCCCTCCTCTGCCTCCACACTCAAGTAGGCCTTGGTGTCTATTGTTGCCATTTTTATGTTCATATGTTTTCATTGTTTAGCTACCAATTACAAGTGAGAAGATGCAGTACTTTTATGTTCCTGCATTAATTTGCTTAGGATAATGGCCTCCAGCTCCATCCAGGTTGCTGCAAAGGACATGATCTAGTCCCTTTTTATGGCTGCACAGTATTCCATGGCATATATGTACCGTATTTTCTTTATCCAGTGTACTGTGAATGGGTATTTAGATTGAGTCCATGTTTTTGGTGTTGTGGATAGTGCTGTGATGAAGATATATGCACATATGTGTCATTATGGTAAAGTAATTTATATTTCTTTGGGTATATGCCCAGTAATAGGATATCTGGGTTGAATGGTAATTCTGTTTTTAAGTTATTTGAGGAGTCCACACACTGCTTTCCACAGTGGTTGAACTACTTTAAATTCCCACCAGCAGTGTATGTGATCCCTTTCCTCTGCAACTTCACCAGCATCTGTTGTTTTTTGACTTTTTAATAGGAGTCATTCTAACAGATGTGAGATAGTATCTCATTGTGGTTTTGATTAGACCTTAGTCAAATTCATAGGTTGCATTTTAGGTCAGAAAGTTTTGCCTGAAAGGAATATGTATACTACCCATCTGACAAAGGGCTAATATCCAGAATCTTCAAAGAATGAAAGCAAATTTACAAGAAAAAAACATGTAACTCCATCAAAAAGTAGGTGAAGGATATGAACAGACACTTTTCAAAAGAAGACATTTATGTGGCCAACAAGCATATGGAAAAAATTTTCATCATCACTGAACATTAGAAACATGCAAATCAAAACCACATTGAGATGCCATCTCACACCAGTTAGAATGCTGTTCGTTAAAAAAATCTGGAGACAACAGATGCTAGAGAGGATGTGGAGAAATAGGAACACTTTTACACTGTTGGTGGGAGTGTAAATTAGTTCAGCCATTGCGGAAGACAGTGTGGTGATTCCTCCAGGACCTAGAAATAGAAATTACATTTGACCCAGCAATCCCATTACTGGGTATATACTCAAAGCATTATAAGTCATTCTATTATAAAGACACATGCACACATATGTTCATTGCAGTGCTGTTTACAATAGCAAAGACTGGAACCAACCCAAATGCCCATCAATGATAGACTGGACAAAGAAAATATGGCACATATACACCATGGAATACTTTGCAGCCATAAAAAATGATGAGTTCATGTCCTTTGTAGGGACATGGATGAATCTGGAAACCATCATTCTCAGCAAACTGACACAAGAACAGAAAGCCAAACACTGCATGTTCTCATTCATAGGCAGGTGTTGAACAATGAGAATATGTGGGCATAGGGAGGGGAACATCACACACTGGGGTCTGTTGGGGGGTGGGAGGCTGGGTGAGGGACAGTGCCGGGCAGGGAGTCTGGGGAGGGAAAACACTGGGGGAATACATATGTATAGAAGGAAGATAAAAGAGATACAGAGAAAAGGTAAAACATGTACATGGGTAATAAAATGGTAGAGGAGGAGCTATTAATAATAATAGATATGTAGGAGTAGAACTAGAAAGGAAGTAGTGAAAAAAAGTTTAAATTATTTTTAAAAATCAAGTTATGATTAGAGAGCAATATGACCTTACACAGGATAAATCAAAAGAAAAACACATAGGACTTCAATTTTCAGCCAAGATGAAATTACAGGGAAAAAATTTGTTAATTGGCATAAGATACACGAGAATGTTTTTCAATATATTAGACATCCAGCAATCAAGGAAAATTATTCCTGAGAGGCAAGAAATAAAAAGTTGAGGCTTATAATTACCACAGTTTACTCCCCAAAGAGAGTTTTTCAGGCCATGCTTAGGTGACAAAGGAGAAAGTAAGAAACCATTCAGGCAGGCAGTTAGGGTGAGTCCTTCATAAAATTCTTTTAAAGAAAGAACAGCCTGAAAATCGAACTGCAGGCCTCAGATAAGAAAGTGCCCATGTCCTTTAATAGAAACACTTGCTCTATGAATTGAGGTGAACAAATTCCACTCATTTTTGGACACATATCTCTCTCCTTGGCATGCCGTAGTTTCTTACTTTTCATCTATTGGTCTCTTACTTTTTACTTATTTTACATATGCCTACCTTTCTGCAATTGGCTTAGGCTAAGTATTCATTTACATAGGGTGAGTCATCACTTCAGCCCCTGATTGGTCTGGGGCCCAAAGTCCCAGGCCAAGCTGTCACCTCTGCCTCCAGTTGGTTCTTTACACTATCATAGCTCTTTCTAAGTGGTGCTTTCTCCAAAATGACCTGCAGACCAGTCAGCTCATTCCTCCCCTTTTCAGTCCGTAAAATCCCCAATCTCAGCCTCATAGCTGGCAACCCTCTTTAGGGCTCCCTCTCTGCTGTGGAGTGATTTCTTCTTTTGCTTATTAAACTTTCACTCCAACCTCATGTTTGGTGTCCATGCTCCTTATTTTTCTTGGTCATGAGACAAAGAACTCTGGATAATACCTTAGAAAACAAGGCTGCTTCATAGGAAGTGGGAATTTGGTAAGATCTTAGTTCCCTGAGGTGAGGTAACAGAGCTGGGAGTCTGGGGATTCTTAGACAGCTGTAGTATATAGAGCAAAATCCCAGAGAAGACAGGGCTGCTCCAACAGAGACTCTGAATATGTGCAGAGGTTTCCACTCAGTCTTCACCTGAGGATTGATCAGTACATGTATGTGAGGAAATTAAGGGCAGGAGAAAAAAAACTACCAAAAAGGAGAAGGAACAAGCACTGGGCTCTCCCTAGCCAAACTGATAAATCTCATATAAAAATATTTATAAGATACAAACATATAATACAAAATATGCAGGACCAAACAGGATGAAATTTGGAGTTTCTACTATCCTATAAAAATAACCAGGAATGGCCAGGCGTGGTGGCTCATGCCTGTAGTCTCAGCACTTTGGGAGGCTGAGACAGGCAGATCACGAGGTCAGGAGTTTGAGACCAGACTGACCAACATAGTGAAACCCTATCTCTACTACTAAAAATACAAAATAATTAGCCAGCTGAGGCAGGAGAATCACTTGAACTCAGCAGGCAGAGGTTGCAGTGAGCCAAGATCCTGCCATTCCACTCCAGCCTGGGTGACAGAGTGAGACTCTGTTTCAAAAAAAAAAAAAAAAAAAAAAAAGCAGGCATGAAAAGAAAAGAAAAAGGGAAATGTAATGATAAGGAGAAAATTCTATCAAAAGAAATTATCATTAGTAGATAAGGACATAAAAATAGCTTATAATTGTACTCCATATCTTCAAAAATCCATAGGAAATATTGGCCTGCTAAAAAGAGAGAGGAGAGATATAAAAAAGCCCCAAATTGTACTTTTAGAAATGAAAATATGTCAAAAAAACTTTAATGCATTGGATGTAATTAATGGCAGATTAGACACTGATGCCCAAAAGATTAGTGAACTGGAAAACCAATGTAAAAAGTACACAATGAACTATCGGGGGGAAAAAATAACCGAAAATAAAATGAACAGTGTGTGAGTGAGCTGTTGGACAACTTCACGTGGTCTAATATACATATGCCTGAAGTATGTGAAGAAGCAAAAAAAGGAAAAAAATATATAGATGAAGAAATAATGGCTGAAGAAAATCAAATTTGATGAAAACTACAAACCTCAGATATCTAAAAACTCAAATAATCTCAAGCACAAGAAACAAGTAAAATTACATCAAGACATATTTGAATGAAATCGCTTAGAAGTAGTGACAAATTAATCATCTTAAAATCAGCAAGAAGAAAAAAATACAATATGTATAGAGGAATAGAGATGTAGATGGCTGCAGATTTCTCACTGAAAACAATGCAAGCCAGAAGATGGAAAGCAATATTTTTTAAGTATTGGGATGGGAAATTTTGTCAACCTCGACAAATATTCCCAGCAAACTTTTTAAATACAATAAGAAATCTAAGATGTTTTAAGCATAAAAGCCCAAAAGAATTAATCACCACAAGAGTTGCACTTCAAGAAATTTTAATGATATATTTCAGGCACAGAACAAAGAATAATATCAGATGGAAATTTCAGTCCACATAAAGTAAGAGAGAACACTCAAAATGATAACTATGTGGATATAAATAAGATACATTTTTTCTTATCATGTAAATATTTTTGACAGGTAATTGAGGATAGAAAGCAAGAGGAATAGCAATGCAATGTGAGGTTTATAACATAAGGAGGAGTAAAATATTTGACAATAATAGCACAAAAGCCAGTCAAAGAAAAGTGAATGCATTCAATTTTAAGATTCTTATACTACATATAAAATGGCATACTATCATTTGAAAGTTGATGATGACTAATGGTGTATAATATATAACCCCAAAGCAATCACTAACAAATTACCAAAAAAAAGTTATAGCTAATAACAATGAAAATAAATGGAATAATAAAAGTATATTAAATTAATCCAAAAGAAGGCAGAGAAGGTCAAAAAGGCATAAAACAGGTAAGAAAACAGAAAACAAATAGCAAGATAGTAAATTTAAACCCAACCACATCAATACCCATATTAAATTTTAATAGTATAATCACTCCAATTAAAATGCAAGGATTGTCAGATTGGATACAAGATGACATCCAACTATCTGCTGTCCATGAATCACTCTTTAAATATAAAGACACAAAGAAGTTAGAAAATGAATGAAAATTATATTTATTGCTAAGCTAACAGTAATCAAAGTAGACTATAAAGACTATATTAATATTAGATAAAGTAGATTTTGGAGCAAAATATTACTTGGGAAAAGGGTAATTTCATAATGATAAGCTAATTCATCAAGAGAAAATAATAATTTTATACATTAATGCACTTAATAACAGAGCTTCAAAATACATGAAGCAAAACCTAGTAGAAGTATAAAGAGAAATAGCAAAATTCAAATTTATAAGTCAGAAGTTTTAATATTCCTATTTCAATAACTGATATAATTAATAGGCAAGAAATCAGTGAAGTTAAATGGTACTATGAACAATCTTGAAATAGTTGATCTAAAACACTACTGTCCCAACAATAGAACACATATTATTTTCAATAGCACATGGAACATTTACCAGTTAATCACATCCAGGGTCAAAACAAGTCTCAGTAAACTTTGAAGAATTCAAATCATGTAAAGTATGTTCACTGACCACAATAGAATTAAGTAAGATGCCAGTAACAGAAAGATATCTCCAAATATTCAGAGACTAGAAAAACCTTACTTTTCAATAACCCAAGGTCAAATAAGATCAAAGTGAAATGCCAGAAACATTTTGAACTATTTATATTTTAAAACACATATAGAGCATATCACTGTTTGTGGTATGCATTTAAAACAGCACTTAAAAGAAAATTTATATGACTAAACATCAATACATATATGAAAAGAGACAAAAACTGTAATTTCAGTTTCTATTTTTATTAATAAGAAAATGAAATGTAAATGAAACCTAAAGTAAGCATTAATGATGAAATAATAAAAATCAGTCCAAAGTCAATAAAATAGAAAACAGAGAATTAATAAAGAAAATAAAGACAAAAGTTTTTTTAAAAAAGAAATATATAATTGATTAACCTCTAGCTAGGCTAATCAGAAAAAAAAGAGAAGGCGACATTTAACAATAGCAAGAATGAGAAAGACTATTGTTATAAATCTACAACTTAAAAAAAATAATAAAGACTAAGGGAATATTATAAACAAGTTTATGTCAATAAATTCCAAAAGTTTAATGAACTGGATAAATTTCTTGAGGGACATAAACTCTCAATGCTTACTTCAGAAGATATAGATAAACCAGATAGCCCTATACCTATTAAAGAAATTAAATTTGTAGTTAAAACCCTAACCACAAAGAAAACCCCATGCCCAGATGGCATCGGTAGTGAATTATGCCTAACACTAAGCAAAGAAATAGTTCCAACTCTATATGAACTCTTCCAGAAAATTGAAGAGGAGGGGAAACACCCTCTACATGGGAATAGCTGTATTTTTTTTTTAACCGCAACTAGATAGAGACATTACAAGGGAAAAAATAAATCTCTAAACTACCCACCAAAATCTCTTAGGAGCATAGCAGCAACATATTTTTCCAAGATGTAGAGGGTACTTGTGCAGTTTTGTTACATGAGTATATTGCATAGTGATGAAGTCTGGGCTTTTAGTGTACACATTTAGGCATAGTAAATATAATACTCAATAGGTAATTTTTCAACCCTCAACCCCCTTCCATCCTTCCACCTTTCTAATATTCCTATGTCTATTTTCCCACTTCATATGTCCACCTGTACCCATAGTTTAGGCTACCTATAAGTGAGAACATACAATATTTGACTGTTTCTGAGTTATTTCACTTAGTTTAATGGCCCCCAATTTCATCCATCTTGCTGCAGAAGATGCAATATCATTCTTTTATGAGAGCTGTTGTATGATGTCTAAAGATTACAGTTTCTTTACCCACTCATCCGTTGATGGACACTTAGGTATATTTTGTAGCTTTGTTATTGTGAATAGTGCCATGATAAAAATACAAGTTCAGGCATCTTACTAATAGAATGATTTTTCTTTTTTTCTGTTGGGTATACACCAAATGGTGGGACTGCTGGATTGAATGGTAGTTTCATTTTTTGTTCTTTTTATTTTTTAAGTTTTATTTTATTACTAGTTGACATATAATAATTATACATATTTATGGGGTACAATGCGACGTTTTCATACAGCTGTACAATGTGTGATGATCAAATTAGGGTAATTAGCATATTCATCTCCTCCAACATTTATCATTTCTTTGTGGTGAGATCACTCAAAATCCTCTCTTCTAGTTATTCTGAAATATGCAATATATTATTGTTAACTACAGTCACCCTACTGTGCAATGAAACATTAGAACTTATACATCCTATCTTACCGTAACTTTGTATTCCTTGACCAGCGTTCCCCAACACCCTCACCCTATCCAGTCTCTAGTACTCACTATTCTACTCTGTACATTTTAAAAAATAACTTTTACTTTAGTTCCAGGAGTACATGTGAAAGTTTGTTACTTAGGTAAACTTGAATCACGGAGCTTGTTGTACAGATTATTTCTGATTATTTCCTCACCCAGGTATTAAGCTCAGTATGCAATAGTTATCTGTCTGCTCCTCTTCCTCTTCCTACTCTGCACCCTCAAGTAGACCCCAGTGTCTGTTGTTTCCTTCTTTGTGTTCATATGATCTTATCATTTAGCTCCCGCTTCTAAGTGAGAACATGCTGTATTTGGTTTTCTGTTTTTGCAGCCCCATCCATGTTTCTGCAAAAGACATTGTCTCATTCTTTTTTATGACTGCATAGTATTCAATGGTGTATATGTAGTATATTTTCATTATCCAGTCTGTCATTGATGAGCATTTAGGTTGATTTCACGCCTTTGCTATTGTGAATAGTGCTGCAGTGAACATTCGTGTGCATGTATCTTTATGGTAGAATAATTTATAAATATATTCCTCTGGGTATATATCCAGAAATGCGATTCTGGGTTGAATTGTAGCTCTGCTTTTATCTCTTTGAGGAATTGCCATACTGCTTTCCATAATGAGTCAACTAATTTACACTCCCACCAACATTGTATAAGTGTTCCCTTTCTCTGAAACCTCAAAAGCATCTGTTATTTTTTGAGTTTTTTAAATAGTAGACATTCTGACTGGTGAGAGATGGTATCTCACTGTAGTTTTGATTTGCATTTCTCTAATGATCAGTGATATTGAGATTTTTTTTCATATGCTTATTGGCTACATGTATCTTTTCTTTTGAGAAATGTCTGTTCGTGTCCTTTGCCTACTTTTTAATGGTTTTTTTTTTCTCTGTAAATTTGCTTAAGTTACTTATAGATGCTGGATATTACACCTTTGTCAGATGCATAGTTTGCAAATATTTTCTCCCATTCTGTAGGTTATCTCTTTGCTCTGTTCTCAAATACAACATTTTTTAAACAAAATTCAATAAAATAAAAGCTCTCATAGGCAGGATTCTGAGATGTTCCTCAAGATTCCCACCACCTGGTGTACATGCCTATATAATTCATTTTATTGTGGGTGGAAGCTATGACTGTAATTAGTTACCACTCTCATGATTATGTTGTTTTACATCTAAAAGGGAAGTTATCCTAGGTGAGCCTGATCTAATCAGGCAGGATCTCTACAGAGAGTTTCTTCCAGCTAGTTGCGGAGGAGAAAGTCATATCCATGCTGGCCTGGAAGAATGCAAATATCCATGTTGTGAACTGCCCCTGAGCTCCACATAATGTGAGCCCAAAAGCAGCCTCTAGGATCTGAGAGTAGTCATTGACTGAGAGTGAGAAAGAAAATGTATACCTCAGTCATACAACTTCAAGAAACCTAATTCTACCTAAAACAACCTGAATGAGTTTGAAAGACCCTAAGCTCCAAAGAGGAACTCCATCATATTTAGCACCTTGGTTACAGCTGTAAAACTCTGATTTGAGGACCCAGTGAATCCATGCTCATATGCCTAACCAATAAAAACTGTGAGATAATAAAATCATGTTTTAAACAGATGTGTTATTGGGGATTTATTATACAGCAAGATATAACACAGCATATAGTAATATACAAAAAGAATAATACATCATGACCAAATGTGATTTATTCCATAAATACAATGCTCATTTAGCATTGAACTATCAATTTTGTGGTATACACTATATTAGTATAGTGTGATAGTTTATCACATTAATAGAATAGAAAATAAAAATGCTTTGATTATCTTAATAGGTGCAAATAAGTATTTGGGAAAAACAACATCTTCATGAAAATGCTCAGGAAACTAGGAATAGATGGTATCTTTCTCAACTATATAAAGTATATTTATGAAAAATCTATAGCTATCATACTTAATAGTGAAATACATTGAATGAATACATACATATGGATGGATGTGTGTGTGATTATGTTAAATGAAGTTAATGTAAATATAATGCATTTTCGGCATTTATAAAAACAATAACATCAACAGCAACAAAAACCATATTCTATTTAGAAAGCATATCTAAAAGACACACAGAAACTTAAAATAAATAAAAGTGAAAAATATGCAACTTACAAATACTATTCAAAGTTTACAGACCTATGAAATGCAATTGAAGACATAAAGAAACACTAGATATTGTGAAATACACTTTATAATGATAAAAGTTTTAATTTACTAGGAAAATGAAACAATTTTAACCTGAATCAATTTAATAATGTCATCTAATAATTTTTAAATGATGGATTAAAAAGTAAAAATATATAAATCTACATTATTTTGGGGAGATTTTAACACATCTTTTTTTTAAATCTAGAAAACAAGCAAACACATCATATCAATATGAATATTTATGATTAAAAACATTATATTTTTGGTCCAAATGACATATCTCTGCATGTGGTGCCAAAATCACAAGATACACATTTCTTTACTAAAATTAAGCATTTGTTTAGCCATATTTTAAAAGATTATATCACATATTATATAATCTTACCATGGTACAATTATGTAGAAATCTGTAACTACACGATAATTAGAAAGTACTCCAAAGCTTGGAAAGGGAAATATTCATAGGTCAAAAAAGAAAGCACAAAAGAAATTTAGGAAATATTTTGGAATAAATTATAATGAAGGTACTACATATCAAAACTTATGTGATGCAGTTAAAACTGGGCTTTATGTGAAATCATAAATTTCCTCATGAAAATGCTCAGGAAACTAGGAATAGATGGGATCTTCCTCAACTATATAAAGGATATTTATGAAAAATCTATAGCTATCATACACAGATCATCACATAGAAAATGTATGATTAGTTAGAAAAGATAGGTAGAAATCAATTATCTAATTTTCTATCTCAAGAAATTAGAAAAATAACAGTAAATTAAAATCTATAAAAAGTAGAAGGGAGTCAAGATAAGAGTTAATGAAATAGCAATAAACATAAAATAGATCAACAGCTAAATTTTTTTTTTAGAAAACTAATACAGTTGATAAATTCCTGCTGTGATGGGTCAAGAAATAAAAACTAACGAAAAGCAAATAACAAGAATAAAATAGGTACAATAGTAATAGGAATGAAGAAGTTTATGATACATTTTAATGAACAACTTTATACCAGTAAATGTTTAAATTTAGATGAAAAGGACAATTTTCTAGGAAAACACAACTTACCAAAACTGACACAAGAAGATATAAAAAGTCTCTATTGTCTTAAAACTATTAAATGAAATAAATCTATAATTGAATACTATAAATAAAACTCTTGGCACAGATAGATTATCTGAGGGCTTCAAGTCTGGTGTACTGGAGATAGCTCGCACTGGTCAACTGTTAAAATTTCAGAAATTTTGCAAACTAACACAGTCATTATTAAAAATTAAAACATTTAAAATTACAACTAAATTATGTTGAAAAATAATCAGTCCCAAACTCATTACTTCCTCTTTGTTTTTTATTACATTTTACTATTAGCTGCTCTTGAGATTATTAACATCTGTTGAATCTGTAGGATGCAAATACTTATGCTGGTGCACTACTGTGTCCCTCTTCCCAATTATATTTTCAGTGACATCATATTGATAGCTGGAATCAGCCAGAGTGGGAGAATCCCTTTTTATTATTATCTCTCTACCTGAAATGTTCTTTTCTGTAACTCTTCACATGTTTAGCTCATTCTCCTCTTTCAGGTTTCCACCCAAATCTCATATTGTTACAGGAGACTTTTGTATTGTCCTTTTTTTTTTAATTTTAATTTTAATCTTTTTGTGAGATGGAGTTTCGCTGTTGTTGCCAAAGCTGGAGTGCAATGGCATACTCTCGGCTCAGTGCAACCTCCGTTTCTAGGGTTCAAGCCTTTCTCATGCCTCAGCCTCCTGAGTAGCTGGGTTTACAGGCACATGCCACCATGCCCAGCTAATTTTTGTATTTTTAGTATAGACGGGGTTTCACCTTGTTGTTCAGGCTGGTCTTGAACTCCTGACCTCGTGATCTGCCTGCCTTAGCCTCCCAACATGCTGGAATTACAGGTGTGAGCCACTGCACCTGGCAATTGTCCTTTATAAAGGGACTCCCTTATTACCTTCTAGCTCCTCACCTGCCTTTTAAATTTTTGTATCATTTACCATAAATTGTATTTTTCTTTATTTGCTTGTTTACCACTTGTATTCTCTGTAAGCCAGTTAACTTTGTGATGCCAATTACTTTGCCTGGTTTGTTTGCCTCAGTGTATCTCATACTTTGATCAGTGCTTGTCTCATCAAGTGGACTCAATAAAAGCTCTATCAGGCAAATTATTTGATTTACAAAGAAATAATTATAATGATTTATATATGCAACTGGCACAGATTTCTTAATTGTGAAAAAAAATGTTTCACAGTAGTCTTCTTTATGAATGAGGAATTAATTTGGGTTATGCGCAATTGGGCTTTCCTTTTGGTAGGTAGGTGGAGGGCAGATACTTAAGCTTGGGTTTTTATGATTGATAAAGAATGATTAACGTTGGGAAGGGCATCAAATGCAAATGCTTTTCTCGAGTTTGAGCCCAGTCTCCCACCCTGAGTCTCTATACTCCAAGAATTTGATTGGGATGCCTTGCCCACTATGACAGGGAGACCAGTCATCATGTCCACCCACAGACCCCAGATTTGGGATTTTTCCTGGGACTTATTGAGAAAACCAATTATCATTCTTGCAGGAGGTACACACATTGTATATATTGTTATAATTAACTTTGGTTTAAATTTAACTGTCAATCCCAAATCATCTTTTTGCTATTTTCCAGAAGGCCCTCAAAGGGCAAATTTTCTTGTTCTCATTTCTTTGTTGTTGTTAAGGCATTTTGTTAAGTAATCTTTGGTTACTGTTTTGATTTTTTTAAAAATGGGAGATGAAGAGAGATGTTAATGCCACATTTTCAGTGTGCCATCTTCATCAGAGCATCATTAAATATAATTTTGAGTAATTCTCAGTGTACATATTTTTTAAATTAGCTATTGGTGGTGGGTTTAAGGACAGACCATCATAGTATTTATTTGCTTGAAAGACATTTGATATAATTAGTTTAACATGTGATACTCTATAGAAAGTAAAATTGATGTTATGCAAATGAAAGTGACTATAAGAGTGAAGTATCAAATTTCCAACTTAGACTAAAATGGAATAAGATTAATATTCCCCACATTTATATTGAACTCTTCAAGAATGAAAGCTGTATCTTGTTATTTCTCTCGTTCCAAGGTATGCATAATGCCAAGATCTTTTTACATATTTAGGGACTGTTAGTTAAATGAAAGAAAACAAAGCTGAATATATTCAACATTTGCATTGAATTTTAAGTAGCCGGGAAATAATATTATTTACCTTTTTTCAAAATTGTTATCAGTTTGGTGGCCCTACCAATTAATTCATATTTTTAAAATGTCCAAGTATGATTCCACAAACCTTATAATTGTTTTAAAGTCACACTTGTTTACCTGGTACTTCCTTGATAATTATGAATGACAGTAACAAGAGGTAAAGGAACAGGGACACCAAAAAGCTGCTGTTCCTGCTAGGCACGCAGACCTGTCATCATGTACTGATTTTAAAAAACAAATAAAGTCATGATTTTATTGAGTAAATATATAATGATCCAAAAAATCTGGAAAACACTGTTATGCTGACTAATGGTATTATAGAAATTCCCAAAATAAGTTTGTGAGAAAGTGTTACCCTTTTTGTCCCCTTTTTTTTTGGCTTGTGTTTGTTTTTAGTTATTTTAACCAGTGTTTTTTCCAAGACTAATGATGTTGTTTGCTAGTTTCCCCATGTTACATCAAATGAATTTGGATACCCTCTGAGACATCTAAATAGCAACTACAGTAAATATTCATCATGCGGAATTAACAGTGACATCTTGAAATGTTCTATTTGTTTTTTATGGGCTCGCTGTACCACACAGAACCATCATCCAATGTGGTATTAAAAAACAAAGGAGGGCCATGGCTGGATTTTATAGCACATTGAGAGGAGAAAAAGTGGAAATGTGAGATCACTTTGGCAACAAGCACCAGCAAACATGGGTACAGGAGAAATTGGGTTTATGATTACTAGAATATTATTCCTAATGTGAAATGAACTAAATAATTATGAATTTCCCAGATAAATGAATATTGGTTAATTGCTAATTTCTGATGCAATAAAAATTCAAACTGAAGTTTTCTATTGATCCCAAATACTTATCAGACTTAGAAGTGGAACTTTCCAGTTAGATGTTAATTAGATAAAGCAAATGAAGAAGCTCTGCAGAGTAATGTTATATAATTTCTGATTACCAAAAAATCTTCATCTTGAGTCACATTCATTTAGCATATCCTGTTTATCTGTTATTATTAACTGTAGATAGAGAAGGAAAAAGAAAGAAAATGGGGCAAAGACGAATAATAACAAATAACAGATGACAAGGCCATTGAAGTTTTTTAAAACATTCTTTATTGGTTGGGCGGTGCCTGTTTTGGGCCTATATTTCTGCCTTGTGTGTTTAAAATGAACTTTAAAAGCCAGAGAAATAAATCTATCTGCCAATTGTTATGGTCACTTTTCTTCCTGCTACTCTTCTCATTAACATTTACTTTTTTTTACCAAAAAGAGTGGAATCCAAATAAGACCTGGCAACAGTAATTTTAGTTCCATGTGTTAAATTTATTTTATTGAACTGTTTGGAAATTTTAAAATTCTAGGCTAACTTAATAGCAAAATTAATATATTTAAAAGTGTCTCTAGTAACCATTAGAAGATTTTTTAAATGCATAATTTCCAAAATACTAGAATAAAGGGAAAAGAACAAAGAATGCTCAATGTGTTAGTAAAAGGCATGAAAGATAAAAATTAAACAAAAATAATTCTCAAAACTTAAACAAAAACGTAGATCTTGATAAATCTAGAGTGTTTGTTAGATTGATTTACAGCCTATTTGGGTTAAAGATCACATACTTTCCATATTTTTTCCTTTATAGCCCTTTCTTAAGCCTCCATTAAATACTGAATTTGAGGGGATCTACTGGTTCCATTTTCCTGGCAAAAATAGTTTCCATTTTGTCAAACATTCAGAAATCAAGTGTTGATGTTTGTCTTACAATTATTGTCAAGAAATATTTCCTTGGGGATATCAAACTGGCTGCTGCTAAAAGGGACTCAAAACACATTTCTCCATTTGTTCTGCCTCCAGAGACTGTTTCCTTTTGCCACCTCTGTACCAATTGGTAATAAAAATACATTTGAACAAATTAAAACTAACAATCTGTGCTACAAACACCCACCGTCTTTCAGAACAGGCCAAAGAAATGTCACTGGTGCCACTGGTACAATTTGAATTCAGTTGCAATTAGACTCTAACCCTTGTTTCATTTGCTGAAATTTGATCTGTCTGCTGCTAGTTGTTGAAGTTTCTTCTACTTCAACAGAATGTTTATTTCAAGGGCACCACAGAAATTTTCTTAGAACACATGACTGTCAGAGAGCCTTCACAAGCAAAGAAACTTCTTGTCTCTTGATGTGTATGACTGAGTATATGCATATAAAGTAGCTTTACTAAAGTTTTCAGTGATGGCTATGGAGAAATTAAAATATTAAAAGGTGTATTAGTCTGTTTTCACACTGCTAATAAATACATGCTAATAAAGACTGGGTAATTTGTAAAGGAAAGAGGTTTAATAGACTCAGAGTTCCACATGGCTGAGAAGGCCTCACAATCATGGCAGAAGGTGAATGAGGAGCAGTCATATTTTACATGGCGGCAGTCAAGAGAGCTAGTGCAGGGAAACTCCCATTTATAAAACCATCAGATCTCTTGACCCGTATTGAGTACCACAAGAACAGTATGGGGGAAACCACCCCATGATTCAATTATCTCCACCTGGCACCGCCCTTGACAGGTGGGAATTACTACAATTCAGGTGAGATTCCGGTGGGAACATAGCCAAACCATATCAGAAGGAATTTTAAGTAGGACCATTATTTCTCCTAGTAATTTTAGATGAATATTTTCTAAAAAAGAATTGAAATGAAACAACATAAATGTAAAGTGATCCAAAGATCAAAACTGATGGTGGTTTCTTTTTTTTTCTGTCTCAATGAAAGAAAATAGGAAAACTTGACTACGTAAATTAGAACAAGAAGAACTTAATTGAATGAACTTTAGAAGCTCTGGGGGAAAAGTTTGAAGCTCAAAAAATACCAAGTATTATTATACTTTACTGGCAATTGGAAAACAGTTGCAAGTCAAGTTAAGTCAAATTAGATAAACCCATGTTTCCCAGGTAAAGTCTCAGAATGCAAGTGAGTGTTAAATGTGTAATGGTGGAAGTAGAGTGTTTCTTCATAAAATGATGAAGAAAATGCAGAACTGTTTATGAATGACAAGATGTAACAGAGTAAGAAACATGCAAAGAAGAAAATCCCTCTGGTGATCTAATTATCAAAATAATTATTTATGCTTTAGTTTTTTTGGGATAAATCAGCAAGAATAAAAAGTCATAATATTAAATGGCATATTAATATATACACTTTCATCCACTGATAGTGAGAGTGCACATCTTACAATAGTGTCAAGAATAAGTGTAACAATAAACTTTGTGATATTTATCCCAATGTATTCACCCTAAAAACATCATTATTTATTTTTGTGAAATGACAAAAAAAAATCTAAACAGCAGAAAATGACTGAATACCCTTGTAGACATGTTAAGAAAATGTTGTGCAGAGATTAGAGATATTTATTAAACTTATAGCACTAGGAACATTTTACATTGTTAAAATGATAAACGAAGACAACTTTGTGTGAAAATGTGCATATAAAATTTGATCTAAGCTATATAAAATAAACTATAGTTTATGCATAGGAACACACCAAAATGTTCACAGAAGTTTTCTTCTGGAGCTAATACCATCAATTATGTATATTTAACTTCTTGTTCCTTTCTTACACCTCGTAAATTATAAATCTTCTGGTAAATTTTATTTTTATGAAGTTTAAAAAGCTTTCTTTTAGTATCACTTAAGGTATGCAAAAGTATCTATTTCAGCTTCTTCACAGCCATTTTTAACTTTACTGCATTTACTTACTTCTTTTCTTCAGGTGGAAATTCTTTAACAACTCCCTCAACTTCTAACTCATTTGCTTCTTCTTTAGCCTGGATTTAAATGAATCAAACACAATCAACTGATAAGCAATTAACAACATGAAATGATGGCCTTGCTTTCTTCCCATTTGGTAAATCAGATTGTTAAAAACTAATTGAATTATTTGACATTTTATTGCTTCTCCAATATATACACTTTATCTTTTTCATTTTGTTTTTTTTTTTGTTGTTGTTTGTTTGTTTGTTTTTAGAGTTTTGCTCTTGTTGCCCTGCTCACTGCAACCTCTGCCTCCCGGGTACAAATGATTCTCCTGCCTCAGCCTCCCAAGTAGCTGGGATTACAGTCACCTGCCACCACACCCAATTAATTTTTTTGTATTTTTAGTAGAGATGGGGTTTCACCAGGTTGGCCAGGCTGGTCTCAAACTCCTGAACTCAGGTGATCCACCCACCTCGGCCTCCCAAAGTGCTGGGATTATAGGTGTGAGCCATTTTATTTTATTTTTTTATGTACTCTTTAGCCAATACACAATTAAAGTAAGCATGCTATCATCAAATATGATAGTAAAAGCAAAAGAGTGTCATGGATTGGTCAACTTACAGAAAACTCCATAGTACTCAAGTTTAGTTTATTTAGGCTTTCAACAAGAGAAACAATATGGAATTTAGGTTACTCCTTTCTTTCTTAATTCCTTCAAGTATTTCCTCTCCTTTTAAAGTTTTCTTTAACTCTCCTCAGTTTCTCCCTATCATTCTGATAGTTTATCCTTAAATAAGCAACAAAGGCTACAACAATGCAATTATGCCATTTATTCCTAATCTCTCTTTTTAAATTTTGTTAAAAATTGACAGTGTTTATGGGGTAGAGTGTGATATTTCAGTACATATATACATTGTAAAATGATCAAATCAGGATTGTTAGCATGGCCATCACCTGAAACCTTTATCATTCCTTTGTGGTGATAATTTTCAAGATCCTCTTTCCTGGCTAACTTGAAATATGCAATACATTGTCATTAGCTATAATCACCTTGCTATGTAACAGAACACCAGAAATTATTCTTTCTATCTGTAACTTTATACCTGTGACCAACCTCTCCTCATCATCTCTCTCCTTTCCTCACCCCTCCTCAGCCTCTGTTAACCACTGTCTCTATACTTCAGTATGTAGAAAAGCATTCCCAAGTTTATTATAGCAGTATTCACAATAGCAAGAGATGGAATTAACCTGTCTACCAACGAATTAACGAATAAATAAAATGTAATTATATATACGTATATGTGTATATACATATATATATATCTATCATCTATCTAATGGAATACTATTCAGCCTTTAAAAAGAAGTAAATCTTGTTATTTGTGGAATTGTGGATGAACCTGGAGGACATAATATTAAGTGAAACAAGCCAAACAAAGAACGACAAATACTGCATAACCTCACTCATATGTGTAATCTAAAAAAGTCAATCTCATAGAAGTAGAGAGTAGAATAATGTTTTCTACTCTGTGTAATGCATGCAAATATCAAGGTATCTGTAGCCACAGTTAACACCTCTGGGGTAGACAGGTCTACTGGATTCCTTAAATTTTGTACAAAGGATTACAAATGTTTTATTATTTTTTCTTACTGGCGCTGCCTAAGATGTGCAAAGGTCTAACTTCTAATGCATTCCTAAAGCCTAATGATTTAAAAACTGTGTTTGTGTTTTCTTAATCCTTCTAGTTCTTGACTATGACTATGTTACATCCTCTTGCTTCTTGATGCCCCTACTCCCACTGGCCAACTCCAGATAGGAAACTGGTGCAGTCATCTTTCAGACAGTTGACAGCATCATGTTCTCTAATATAAGCTTGGTCATATATAGTCTGGTGCTAAATAGAACATTTTTCCCCCTCAATCTTGCCTTATGTTTAAAATAATAATTATAATTGGTTCAAATAAAAACAGATTGGTCTATTAGGAGAGGTGAAAATACTTTAATGTTCATTAAAATTTATCTTGAAATATGAAGAAATTTCCTCTTCAGATTATATTGTTACATAATTAAAAACCAAAAACAAAGTGTCCCAACAAGCGAATAAAAAACAAAAAGGAAAAGAAACAGTAATAAAGAAAAACCATGACTGATTGGTATAATCTGCTTAATGATAACCCTGTTTTTGCTTAGGTAGAGTAGCTATTTCAACTTATCAAAGTTTGAAGTCATCATGGAAGTCAAAAATTATACAATCGAATGGAAACCTAAAGTAAAAAACATACAATTTGGGTAGTATGCCATAATGTGATTTATAATAGAATTTTATGTTGAGAGCTCCTGATCGTTAGCTCAGCCATCTACAATTATTGTGAAAATAATCACATGAAAAGGGAATGGGAAAGGAATTCTGTTCTAATTAAAGCATATAAATAGGACCAAAGGATCTATATCTGTTCAGTAAACATCTTGATGACAGTATGGCTCATAGTTTTATTGCAAACATTTCTATCCGAAATATTTCCCACTCCTTTTATTTTTGTTTCTTTCTCATAAAATTTCACTCTCATGCCATGCCACAGTTGTCTTTCAAGGATACAACAGTATATTGCAGGGTAAAGAGAGTGATAAAAGGTTTGGACATGGAGCAAGCTGGTCAGCTCTGCTGCTTAGTTCTCAAGTAAATTTAGACCAGTTATTAATTTTTTGAATTTCAGATTTTTAATCTAAAAATGGAATAATATTTCCTGCCTACTTCTTGGTAGTTTTGGGTCTCAATGAAATTATGTGAGTACAATCATACTAAAAATATGTATATATAATATTGTTATCAATTATTTATATTTTAGTTGCTTAGAATATTCAACCTTAGCATGCAGAGGTTTATTAATAATTACTTCAAGTATTTTAATGAACCCTATAGGTAGAATGACCATATAAATTATTGCCCAAAGTATCTAATACTTACTTATTCCATACAGCAGGTTATATAGTAAACCATCTTAAAATCTGCTGGATGAGTTTTCAATATATCATTAGGTACAAATGAACTCTAGCAAGTATTTCAGTACTTTAAAATTCTGTATTTGCCAAATTGCATGCACATAATTTAAATGGAAAATAACTGTTATTTTTTGGAGCAATTTAAGCCAAAATACCATTATTTTCTGATCTCTATTCACAAAGAGTAGTATTTGATCTTAATTTCAAAGTTTAAAAATATATAAATTAAGTATATTTTTGACAATTTTTATTTCTTCAAAACTTTGTGTAGTGGTAACAATTCTGTGTGGCAGGTATTTTGTTTCCATTTTTCAGATGGAGAAATTGAGTTCCAAGAGGTCATAGAAGACTTTCTCTGTCAGTCATGAATAAGCTATCTTCTGGTGACTATGTACTATAGTCATATTATACTCATTAAAGGTGTAATGTATGATAAGGTTTCTGTGAATTGAAAGCCAGTGTACTTAAATGCTACTTTATATAAACTACCAAATAATAGTATCCAGCATGAAGCAATTGCTCAACAATTGTCACTATCATTGCCATTGTTAACATTTCCCCCAGCTTTATTAAGATATAATTGACAAATACAAATTGCATGTATTTGCAGTGTACAATGTGGTATTTTGACATATGCGTACAATGGAAAGTTATTAAATCAAACAAAATAACATAGCCATTACTTGGCATACTTGTCTTTTTTCAGCAGTAAGAACATTTAATGTCTAACTCTCTTAGCAATTTCTGAGTATACAATACATTATATTAACAATAGTTCTCATGCTGGACAATAGATCTTCATAACTTAATTGTCCTGTCTGAGACTGCGCTTTTTGATCAGTAGTTCCCATTCCCCACCTTTCCTACCCACCAGCCTCTGGCAACCACCACTCTACTCTCTGCTTCTATGAGTTCAACTTCTTTAGATTTCACATGCAAGTGAGATCATACGATATTTGTCTTTCTGGGTCTGGTTTATTTCACTTAGCACAAAGTCCTCCAGTTTTATTCATGTTGCAAATGACAAGACTCACTTCTTTTTAAAGGCTTAATAGTACTCCATTGTGTGTGTGTATGTGTGTGTGTGTGTGTATATATATCACATTTTCTCTTTATCCATGTATCTGTTGGTGGAAATCTAGGTTGATTCCATATCTTGGCTATTGTAAATAATGTTTGCAATGAACCTGGGAGTGTAGATACCTCTTTGATATACTGATTTCATTTCTTTTTGATAAATCCCCAATAGTGGGATTGCTGGATCATGTGGTAGTTCTATTTTTAGTTTTTTGAAGAAGTTCTGTACCATTTTCCAGAATGGCTGTACTAATTTACCTTCCCACCAACAGTATGTGAGTGTTATCTTTTCTACACATCCTTTGCAATACTTGTTATAGTCCATCTTTTTGATAACAGCCATCATACCAGATATGAGATTATATATCACTGTGGTTTTAGTTTGCACTTTCCTTATACTTGGCGATGTTCAACTTTATTTTTCTAATTGTACTTTAGGTTCTGGGGTACATGTGCAGATCATGCAGGATTGTTGCATAGGTACATACATGGCAAGGTGGTTTGCTGCCTCCATCCCCCTGTCACCTATATCTGGCATTTCTCCTGGTTTCCAGATTCATCCATGTCCCAACAAAGGAAAGGAACTCGTTTTTTATGGCTTCATAG
>CAUYLG010018522.1:0-64367 GCA_963573385.1 Cacajao melanocephalus
TTGGATTAGTACATGTTCTTTTAGCTCACAGAAGTTTCTTATTATCCACCTTCTGAAGCCTGATTCTGTCAGTTCGTCACACTCATTCTCCGTCATGCCTTGGTCTCTTGCTGATGAGGAGCTGTGATCCTGTGTAGTCGGCGAGGCATTGTGATTTTGGGTCTTCTCAGCCTTTTTGCACTGGTTTCTTCCCATTTTTGTGGATTTATCCACCTGTCGTCTTTGTAATTGCCAACTTTCAGATTGAGTCTGAGTGAACGTCCGGCTTGTTGGTGATGAAGTTTTTTCTGTTTCTTAGTTTTCCTTTGGCAGACGCCCCTTAATGTGAAACTCTCAGTCCTCAGCGCTTCCAATTGCTGTTCTCCTTGTGGGGGGTGGGACCAGCCGAGCCCGACTCAAAGGGCGCCCATTCGCATATACTCCGCACTGAGAAGCACTGTGCCGCGCTGGGGCGCAGGCAAAACAGCTGCGCCGGCCAAAAGAGTCGCGCTGGCGACAAGTGTGGCTCCTCCGCTGGGAATCTCCCAGTTTGTGGGCCACAGAAATTCGTCTGAAATTGCGGCGTCCACTCGCTCTCTGTGCTTTCACTGGGAGTTACAATCCTGAGCTGTTGTTAATCGGCCATTTTGGATCTCTCCCGATCTCGTTCCTTTTTATGGCTGTACCATGGTGGTTTGCTGCAGCTGTCAACCCATCATCTAGGTTTTAAGCCCTGCATGCATTAGGTATTTGTCTTAATGCTCTCCCTCCCCTTGACTCTCACTCTCTGATAGTCCCCAATGTGTGTGTTGTTTCCCTCCCTGTGTCCATGTGTTCATTTTTCAACTCCCACTTGTGTGTGAGAACATGTGGTGTTTGGTTTTCTGTTTCTGTGTTAGTTTGCTGAGGCTGATGGCTTCCAGCTTCATCCATGTCCCTGCAAAGGACATGATCTTATTCTTTTTTATAGCTCCATAGTATTCTATGGTATACATCTACCACATTTTCTTTATCGAATTTATTACTGATGGACATTTGGGTTGATTCCATGTCTCTGTTATTATGAATAGTGCTACAATGAACATATGTGTGCCTGTATCTTTATAGTAGAATGACTTATATACCAAGTAATGGGATTGCTGGGTCAAATGGTATTACTGGTTTTAGGTTTTTGAGGAATCACCACACTATTTTCAACAATGGTTGAACTAATTTACATTTCAACAAAGAGTGTAAAAGTGTTTCTATTTCTCCACAGCCTCACCAACATCTGTTGTTTCTTGACTTTTTAATACTCAACATTCTGACTGCTGTGAGATGGTATCTCATTGTGGTTTTGATTTGTATTTGTCTAATGATCAGTGATGTTGAACTGTTTTCATATGTTTGTTGGCCACATAAATGTCTTCTTTATAGAAGTGTCTGTTCATGTCCTTTGCCCAATTTGTAAGGGGATTGTTTGTTTTTTCTTATAATTTTTTTAAGTTCCTTATAGATTCTGCATATTAGATCTTTGTCAGATGGATAGATTGAAAAAATTTTCTCTCATTCTGTAGGTTTTCTGTTATTCTGATTGTTTCTTTTGCTGTGCAGAAGCTCTTTAGTTTAATTAGATCCCATCTGTCATTTTTTTGCTTTTGTTGAAACTGCTTCTAGCATTTTTGTCATGAAATTTTTGCCGGTGTCTATGACCTGAATGGTATTGCCTAGATGTTCTTCTAGGGTTTTTACAGTTTTTGGTTTTACATTTAAGCCTTTAATCCATCTTGAGTTAATTTTTGTATAAGGCGTAAGGAAGAGATCGAGTTTCAATTTTTGCATATGGCTGGCCAGTTTTCCCAGAACAATTTATTAAATAGGAAATTTGTTCTCCATTGTTTGTTTTTGCCACGTTTGTTGAAGATCAGATGGTTGTAGATATGCAGTAATATTTCTGAGATCACTATACTGCTCCATTTGTCTACCTGTCTGTTTTGGTACTGGGACCATGCTGTTTTGGTTACCGTGGTTACTGTAGCCTTGTACTATAATTTGAAGTCAGGTAATGTGATGCTTTCACCTTTGTGTGTGTTTTTATTGTTTGTTTGTTTTTTTTGCTTAGCTTTGTCTTGGCTATGCAGCCTTTTTTTTGTTCAATATGAATTGTAAAATACATTTTTTCTTAATCTGTGAAAAATGCCCGTGGTACTTTAATGGGAATAGCATTGAATCTATAAATTACTTTGGGCAGTATGATCATTTTCACAACAATGATTCTTCTTATCCCTAAGCATTGAAAGTTTTTCCATTTGTTTTTGTTCTCTCTGATTTCCTTGAGCAGTGGTTTGTAGTTCTCCTTGAAAAGGTCCTTAACTTCTCTTGTTATCTGTATTCTCAGGTATTTTATTCTCTTTGTAGCAGTTGTGAATGAGAGTTCATTCATGATTTGGCTATCTGCTTGGCTATTGTTGGTGTATAGCAAGACCTGTGATTTTTGCACATTTATTTTGTATCCTGAGAATTTGCTGAAGTTGTTTATCATCTTAAGAAGTTTTTGGGCTGAGATGGTGAGGTTTTCTAGATAGAGGATCATGTCATCTGCAAACAGAGACAGTTTTACTTTATATCTTCCTATTTGCATATCCTTTATTTCTTCCTCTTGCCTGCTTGCCCTGGAAGCAGTGATGGCTGCTGCCCCTCCCCCAAGAAACTGTCATCTTAGGCAGCAGACAGCTGCAGTAATGATGGCCACTCTTCCTCCAGGGAATTTGGTAGTCTTAGGCAGTCTCTAGATGAGTGGCTGCTGAGAATCTGCACAGCTTTGTGCTTGGGAACCAGGCACTGGTGGCATGGGCCCACAATGGGGAATCTCCTGATTTGTGAGTTGCTCAGATCCTTGGGAAAAATGTGGTTTCTTGGGTGGGTTCACACAATCACTCATTGCTTCCCTTTCCTAGGGGTGGGAGCTCCTCTTGCCCCATGTGGCTTCCAGGATGGCCATCGCACCAACCTTCTTTTCCTCACTATGCATGGGTTGCACCAACCAGTGAGTCAGTCCAGTGAGAGAACCTGGATACTTCAGTTGCTAGTGCAGGATTCACTCCCTGTTTTCGCTCTTCCCAGTGGGCCTGGATTACTTTAAAATTTTGTTTGTGTGGATTTTACAACCTTGTTTTTGATCTAGTTGTGCTTCCTTGCAATCCATGCTTTGAAATCCCTGTCATTTCTGAGTTTCCATTTTGATTACAGACTGTTGTTGTAGATCCTTCGGTGGTGTCATTGCATTCCCATATTTTTATGGTGCCAGAATTCTTGTATACAGAATTATTCTGTAGCCTTATGAAAGGCTTATTCTGAAGCCTTTTGAAAGTTTTTATACTGGGCTCTGTATTTCAATCTATAAGCTAGTAGAAGGTGCTTACACATAAAATCCAGAAGCAGCCAATGTGGTTGGGTATATACTTGTTTACTGAGAGAAGCTCTCTCTTGCCTTGGGAAATGGGCTAATTCATGGATTGTACATTGATCTGAGGTCCCTCTTCAGTCCTGAGGTGTAGCTGGGGGCAAGATGAGTGGAGTCAGATGAGGCAGGAGAGCCTATAGGTCCCCCAAAGGTAGGTACAAGTACCAGTGCTAAGGGAGAATCCAGTAGGCAGACACGAAGCAAAGCACCCAGAGGTGTACCTAGGTGTGTAGCTTGGAAACCTCCTCAGCTCCAAGCTGTCTGCATGGGGACTGGGGTGGCCAAAACTCCTAATCCAAAATAGTGGGAGATCAAGATCCCTGGAGATCTGCCTGGGTATGGAGCTTAGAGGGCCACACTGCACCATAATCTATGCCTAAGAAAGGTAGGGTGACTCAGGCTGCTGAACCAGGTGAACTGGTACTCTGAATGCCTAGAGATCTACCTGGGCATGACTATGCACAGGTTCTCTGCACTGGAAGGGTGGGGCAATCAGGTTGCTAATTCATGCAAGCAGGTGCTCTAGATTCCTGGAAGTCTCCCTACATGCAGAGTAAAGAGCGTCTCACTCCACCATGGTCTATGCACAGGGAGGGTGGAATAGCTCAGGCTGCTGATCCAGACAAGAGGGTGCTCTGAATACCTGAAGATCTGCATGGGTATGGAAAAGAAAGGGTACCAACTTCATCACAATCTCGGTGGATCAGGCTGCGTGCCCAGGAATTACACATGCAGACCAATTCCAGGTCATCAAGCTGGCCATGGCTACAAATCTCATTGTCCAGGAGAAACCAGAGCTTTAGCAGCATTCCTCCCATGCCAGGCCTGTGACAGGGGACGGCATAATTCCAGTGCCTATTACTGAAGGATGTTTCCACAGTTCTGGCTGGGGAGACCCCATCCCACTCCAGAATAGGAGAACAAAATTCCTACATCCCATGTTCACCAAAGCATGCTGACTTTGTATGTGCCCAGATTATAAAGGGAATCCTACTCTCAATTAAAGAACTGAGGAAACGTCTACATCTTTTCCCAGTGTCTTTGCATCACAGCATCTCCAGACCTTCCCCCAAGTTAGCTCCAGGGCTTAGGAGAACAAAGTGCTCCCATACTGGGTATATTAGTCTATTTCTGTACTACTCTAAAGAACTGCTGGAGACTGGGTAGTTTATAAAGGAAAGAGGTTTAATTGACTCACAGTTCAGTATGGCTAGGGAGGCATCAAGAAACTTACAATCATGGCAGAAGGTGAAGGGAAAGCAAGACGCCTTCTTCACAAGGCAACAAGAAGGAAAAGTGCTGAGAGAAGGGAAAAAGTCCTTTATAAAACTATCAGATCTCATGGGAACTAACTCACTATCACTAGAAAAGCATGGAGAAATTACCATGATTCAATTACCTTCACCTGGTCTTTCCCTTGACATATGAGGATTATGAGGATTATAGGAATTACAATTCAAGATGAGATTTGGGTGGGAACACAAAGCATAACCATATCATTCTTCCCCTGGGCCCTTTCAAATCTCATGTCCCTTTTATATTTCAAAACCAATAATGCCTTCCCAACAGTCTACCAAAGTCTTAATTCATTTCAGGATTAACCCAAAATTCCAAATCCAAAATCTTATTTGAGACGAGGCAAGTCCCTTCTGCCTATGAGCCTGTAATATCAAAAGCAAGGTAGTTACTTCCTAGATACAATGGACATACAGAAATTGGGTTAATACATTCATTCCAAACGGGAGAATTGGTCAAAACAAAGGGGCTATGGGTCCCATGCCAGTCCAAAATCCAGTGGGGCAGTCATATCTTAAAGCTCCAGAATAACACCCTTTAACTCTGTCTCATATCCAGGTCATACTGATGCAAGAGGTGGGTTTCCATGGTCTTGGGCAGCTCCACCAGTAGGGCTTTTTAGATTACAGCCCCACTCCTTGTTGCTTTCACAGGCTGGTGTTGGGTATCTGTGGGCTTTCCAGGTACACAGTGCTAAATATCAGAGGATCTACCATTCTGGGTTCAGAAAAATGGTAGCCCTCTTATTACAGCTCCACTGGGCATTGCTCCAGTGGGAACTCTGTGTGGGTGCTCCAAATCCTGTATTTCCCTTCTGCGCTGCCCTAGCATAGGTTCTTTGTGAGGTCTCCATCCCTGCAGCAAACTTCTGCCTGGACATCCAGGCGTTTTCATACATCCTCTGAAATGTAGGTGGAGGTTTTCAAACCTCAGTTTTATCTTCCATGTACTGGCAGGACCAACAACATGTGGAAGCCACCAAGGCTTAGAGCTTACACCCTCTGAGGCAATGGCCTGAGATGTACATTGGCTCCTTTTAGCTATGACTGGGATGCAGGGCACTAAGTTCCCAGGCAGCACAAAGCATCAAGGCCCTGGGGCTAGTCCATGAAACCATTTTTTTTTTTTTTTTTTTTTTTTGCCTAGGCCTCTGGGACTTTAATGGGAGGGGCTATCTTGAAGACCTCTGATGTGTCCTGGAGGCATCTCATCCATTGTCTTGGAAATTAACATTTGGCTCCTTGTTACTTATGCAAATTTTTTCAGGTGGCTTGACTTTCTCTCCAGAAAATGGATTTTTCTTTTCTATAGCATCACCAGGCTTCACATTTTCCAAACTTTTATGCTCTGCTTCCCTTTTAAAAGTAAGTTCCAATTCCAAATCATATCTTTGTGAATGCATAAAACTAAATGCTTTTAAGAGCACACAAATCATATCTTGAATGCTTTGTGTTTTGAAATTTCTTCTGCCAGATACCCAAAATCATCTCTCTCAAGTTCAAAGTTCCACAGATTTCTAGAGCAGGGGCAAAATGCCACCAGTCTCTTTTCTAAAACATAGCAAGAGTAACCTTTATTCCAGTTCCCAACAAGTTCTTCATCTCTATCTGAGATCACCTCAGACTGGACTTCATTGTTTATACCATTATCAGCATTTTGGTCAAAGCTAAATCTCTAGGAAGTTCCAAACTTTCCCACATCTTCCTTTCTCTGAGCCCTTCAGACTGTTCCAACCTCTGCCTAGTACCCAGTTCCAAAGACATTTTCACATTTTCTAGTATCTTTACATCAACACCCCACTCTACTGGTACCAATTTCCTGTATTAGTCTATTTTCACACTGCTGTAAAGAACTGTCCAAGACTAGGTCATTTACAAAGGAAAGAGGTTTTATTGACTCACAGCTCAGCATGGCTGGGGAAGCCTTAGAAAACTTATAATCATGGCAGAAGGGGCAAGGGAAGCAAGGTATCTTTTTCCCAAGGCAGCAGAAAGGATAAGTTCTGAGAGAAGAAGGAAGAGCCCTTAGAAAACCACCAGAGCTCATGATAACTCACTCACTATCATGAGAACAGCATGGGGGGAATAGTCCTCATGATTCAGTTACTTCCACCTGGTCTCTTTCTTGACACGTGGAGATTATGAGGCTTACAACTCAAGATGAGATTCAGGTGGGGACACAAAGCCTAACCACAGTATCCTTGTTAGGCTTTTTTCTTTTCTGATTGAAGGTGCCTGCGAGCATCATGGTTGTGGACGAAAGACCTTGAGCCAGAAATCTGACTCTACTTTGCCATTTGGCTTTCAAACTTGCTGGAGTCTAATTGGCTCTGAAACTTGCCAACTCCCTGGGCTCCACACTTGCATTGGCTGTCTAACCTCAGTTCTTGACTCTGGATCCAGTGCTCCCAGTTCTTTGCCTGCTCATCTTTCTACCACTCATCTGTCTACTTGTGTGTCACCTTCACTTTGCAAGAATGTTGACATTGTCAAGCCCAGAATTTTGTCTTAATGCATTTTGAATCGCTGTTGTCTGGCACAGTGCCTTTAAAATAAAGAATAATAAATAGTTGAAAGAAGGAATCATATGAAATATTATATGAAAGGAATCAGTTACTGAATGCATAAAGTGCAGCTAAAAAGATTAATAAATTATAATGCCTGTGTTTTGAGAAAATCAAGAGTACCTTTCATTTTGTAAAGACAGCTTTTGAAAGCTCAGGCTCCTACATTACTGATTCATGAAAGACCGAGAATCCTCTAGGTCAAAAGTTTTTAAAAAGACTAAAGAAGACAATATGGGTTTAATGACTGTACGATAATAGATGTTCAATATACTAAGAAAGGAATTCAGTAGGGTGTTTACATATTACAGTTGGTGTAATTTTTAAGCTTTTATAAAAAACTTTTTACCTACTCCATCTAAATTGCATAAGAGGAAGATGGGATCAGAATGATGAAGAGAATAAGCCTTAGCTCCACAGGTGATAAGTGAGCGAACCTTTCAAACAGGTTCATCTGACCCCAAACTCCAAACACCCGTTGACTTTCTACTGTATCTTGCTCAAGTAGAAATTACACCAGTCTTGAGATCAGAAAACCTGGCCAGATTTTGCAATATAGTAGCGTTCTGATTTTGAACATTCTATTGAACAATTATGAGTCTTAGTTTCCTCGTAGGGATGATCTAAATAATATGATGTACCCCATGGCGTTACTATAAAGACTCAGAAATTATTAGTGCAAGTGCCTCTTACATATTAGTTGCTTACTAATGTTATTTATCTTTTTTTTGTGGCTCTAGTGAGCCCTTGAAAAATACAACATGAAATTGTGATTATGGATGACAACCCCTGTTAATTCTGCTTTTTAATCTCCCATATGGAATAAATTCCATAAAATACCTCTTTCATTGTAGGATTATACAATTATATTATTCATATTCAGGTACTATTCTCAAAGACATTTCTTAAAGTTATTCAAAAGTATAAAAGTGCCAGTCTAGACAATCGGCTCTAAAGACAAATTTTCCATATGTAATTTTGTTTCCTGGTCAAATGAAGCTATTATAATGATTGAAAAAGAAAATCTATTATCTCTTTGTAATGAAGATTGTGCATTCCTCCATCCACCTTTCTCAGTTAACTTGGGTTGACAATAATACACATAAATCATGAAAAAGTTGAAATTGGTAAATTCATATCTATTGAATAGGACTACTGATTTAAATATAGTTTACTTTACATTGAACACAAATCCATTTTCCTCTGTATATTTACTCTACCACAGACTCTATTAAAGCACACTTAGAGAATTCGAACTGACTTTCATTTTGCATTTAACTTTTCTAAGCTGCCAGATAAATACAAGAAGGACTGTGATTAATTGTATGTCTTTAGCAAGATTTATCTCCCTTGAGTCAACCCGATAAATTACAGCTGTATATATTTCACTCAGATGAATTATATCTATTTTGGGGAATCTCTGAATACTGGTGGGTTTGAAGAGCTTTTGAAATGTATCTGTAGCTGACTACAGTATTGAAATGCACTATGCTGTAGCTCAGTATTCTTTTGATGTAGTTATTATGGGTTAGGAAACTCCTGTGATAAAAATGTGGACAATAGGTAATTATTCAAATATACTTTCTGATGTATGAAGATAGCAGCATCTATAGGAAAATGACAACATAAACTGTCTTTGTTGGTACGTTGAAAACACAGATTTGAAATCATTTGCATGGTGTTAAAAAGGGGAATGAAGACCTTTACTTTTTCATCATTCACCATCACCTTGAGTGCAAAATACCATAAAGGCTCAACCATATTAGTAAGCAGCTTCAATCATTTGCTTTTGTGTGCACACAAACTTGTGTATTTAGAATTGTGTGTCTACTCCCTGTTTTTTTCTAAGTACAAAGCCCTGCTTATTTATTGCTCTCTTTAACAAATATTTCTCTTTTGTTTCTGAAACTATTGCTTCTTCCATCCCTGCTATATGCTTACCTTGGGGAAATCTCTCAAACTTGCTCCCGTTATTAGGAATATTGAATGAAAACAACCTAAACTAAGCTTGCTGCCTTTCATCATAGCTATCTATCTAACTTTTATTATTTCCCAAAATGTAGCCACAGAAACCCCTGCTCTGTTTAATGTCACATGTTCTTCACGTTCCCCTCTAGGTATTTTCTTGTCTGCACTGAAACTAAGTTTTGCTTTCACCTGATAATCATATAAATGTCACCGTCCTCTCTCATAGAGATCCATCTCACGAAGTAATAGTTCCACTTCTTACATATTAATTTTATCTCTTTGAATCTGATTTAAGCACAGTCTGGAAAACAAAATATGTTCTAAGATCCGTATCCACCTTCCTTTATAAATTCACCATTTGGATCCCATTATTTCTCATCATGTTATGTCTAGTCCTGGTCTTAAATGCTCATGTGGGACTGAGAATCTATACTGAGTGAGAAACACCACCAAATACAAAGAATAGGATGCATCAGGGCCAGATTCAAATAGGTCATTAGATCAGTGATATTTTCCTACTGACAGATTAGAGAAGTCTTTGATAGAAGCCCCACTGTCTTAATATTTTAGAGTTAGTTGGGAAAAAAGGACTTACTGTTTGCTTAAAGCATCTGTGTGTCAGACATTATGCTAAATGTTTTGCACACAGTAGAAAGCAGAGTTAAGTGTTTCTGCTTTAGAACTAGACTGACAAAGCTCTACCATAGAGCTTTGCGGCATTGAACAAGTATCCAAATCTCAATTTCTTCATTTGTATTAAAATGATTAACAGTGCAATTTACCTTATAAACATGTTCTAAGGATTGAATAAGGTAACACATGTGAACACTATACATAGTGCCTGGTACCACTTTATGGTGCCTGGTATAATTGAAGATAATGCACAACTTTTTTTTTTTTTGATACACTTTCCTTAGGTGCTTAATTTGGTTAGATTTTTTCAATAGTGATATTCATATTTTACTCTGCTTTAACATTATGTTGATAGTTTAGAATCTTGCATAATCTTGTCAGCATTCCTGGACTACTGATCTCTCCTTTCTTTAGCCTAGTCATATCCCATCACTGCCGGAGACAGTGTTGAATGATGACTGAACAATCACAAATCCCGGATTAAACACTGTGAAATATAATTAGTTGCCAACAATACATGATTATCAGTACTCTTCAAGCATAATTCCACAACTAGATGCAGAAAACCTAAGGGATAAACATGTGAAATCTTGGTACAGTTGGGGACTTACAGGTATACATACAGTGAGGTCATGGACAGCCTACCAGAAATCAGTATTTCTGGAATATTTAATATCTTTTAGTACCTAGGTCAATACAGAGTTATGTATCCAAAATACTTCCTTTCACAAAAGTATTCAAAAATCCTCACTAAAATATTTTAAGTGCATTGACTAAAATTTCTTCACCAGAATCTCACACACAAATACATTCTTAATATTTCCAGGAAGACTTTTTTTTTTTTTCAATTTCTGATTGAAAAAAAAATGTTTCTATTGAAACAAAAACAGCTATATGTATTTCCTTTAAATGTTGCTGTATACTTTGATGCTTCCTTTCTACAAATTTTCCATATATCTTTTATTTTTTTATGAATAGCTGGGCACATTAGGGGAAAAAAAAGCCAAAGTCTATGAAGTCATAAAGAAAAGCTGTCCAGCAGATAGACATCAGTATTTTAACACAAGTTTAAACAACCGTAAGTATAAATAAGCACAAGGCAAGAGAATAAAAATTTGAATTCTAACTGGATTTTTATACACTGATCCAAAAAATCCATTCTAAGATATATGTATCATCTGTCATACCCGTGTCCTTTGGGAGGAAAGAGAGACATTCATGAATAGTGGTGTGAAACTGGCATACAAAGGCAAAGGACAAGTTTAAGAAAAAAGGTTGCATATTTATCAATGACAAAGGAGAGTAAGTGTTGAAATTAATTTTAGTAGAGCAGATTGCAATGTCTATGTCCATTGCAAGATTTCAATACTCCTAGAGTTCTGGGATCTCTACTTAATGAATATTCATAGCTATTGAGACTTAGAACTCATGTAGACACACATTGTCCTTGTCATAATAATCTACATACATATGTGAACTAGAAAAACAGAAAGCTAGATGAGTAAGTTTACTGCCTATAATAGCTGACTAGGGTTAGTGTAACAAAGAACCACAAACAGGGTGGTTTAAGCAACACAAGTTTAGCATCTCACAGCTGTGAAGGCTCTGAGGACAGAATCTGTCCTGGGCTTCTCTACTTGACTTGTAGATGATTATCTTCTTCTTCCTGTGTCTCTTCATATCATCTTTGCTCTAAGCATGTATGTTTCTGTGTACAAATTTTCTGTTACTATAAGGAAACCAGGGTTACTGGATTAGGTCCCAATCTCGACAACTCGTTTTACATTGATTACCTCCGTAAAGCCCCGATCTCCAAATAAAGTCACATTCTGAGCAGGGAGGTTAGAAGTTCACCATAGTTTTCCTTAGAAGATACAATTCAACCTATGCACTGCCCTTACTACCTAGTCTAATCTTAACTGTTTTGTAGACCTGAGCATTCCACCTGACATCAGTTTCCTGGGCAAGCAAAGAAGGTAGTAGGCTATAACATTTGCCAGTAACCCAAAGAACTTCCAATTCCTAGTATGCAGCATAGGTGGGACAACACATATTAAACATTTTATTGAAGATTATACTTTCAGCAGCTGATACAATAGGTTTAGAAGAGATTTGCAGTATAAAAGTTTTGAGTTCACAAACACTGTGATCTTTTGATACATATATTTTTACATTGAACAAACTCCTCCATAGATCTTCCCATAAAGTAGTAGGAGCTAAGCCATGTGTTGTTTTTCCTTAAATGGCTATGGTTCATTTGTATTTTGTATTATATTAATATATGGGTGGTGCTCTCAATTGAAGTAACCAAAACTGTGCCTGATCAGTACAATCTGCTCCTTTTACGGCTCTTCAGCTGTGTTCTTGGCTCACTTACCGCTTGAGTTCATATGAATGTAAACACTGTGCTTTCCTCTTTAATATCTCCTCTGAGTTCACTAAATTAACAAGTATTATTTCTACCAACCAAATGTATTTCTATTCTCCATCAGAAATATTCTATATCTTGTGATTAATATTGTTCAATAAAGTAAATAATCAAAATAGAAACTAGAATTTAATATACAAAATTAGATCCCCTACATATAATATGTATACATATTATATTTTCATCGAAAAATTTGTCTCTATCTCATGGTAACTATTTTGTCTGCAACGCTTCAGTTATCCACATAATTTGTATCTATTATCAGATTCTTAAGAACTTGTACTTCATCTGATGAATTTGGAATTTCTATAATACAGTTATTATATATGTATATCTCTATATATGTAATATTTAAAACATTTATTAGTATATAGGTAAAATGGTTATGCATTTCGTAGACACAAGCTAGTCTGTAAAGTGATATGATTAAAAAGGTATATCGCATAGTCTCTACTATTGAACAAAGTAACTTTATGTGCAGAAGTGTGACATGTACATCTAAATGTAAAATAGCAAACACAGGGTTTCATGGCTAGTTGCCAGGTGGCTGACTCAGAAAGGAAGTAGCACAGGATTCAGAGAGGAAGCCAGCACTCTACCGGGTGATGAACAAAGAGGAGGTGGGATTGATTACTTTCAGAGCAGGATGAGACTTAAGGAAAAAAAAAACTCTTAGGGCATAGTGTCATCAAAGAAAGAAAAATATAAATTGGTTGTTTGGTAAAGTTTACCTTGTCAAAAAGTTTATGTATAATAAATTAGAGGAGGTTGTGGTGGAAATCCCTATGGAGTACTTTGAATATCAAGTGAATTTAGATTATTTTTTTACTCTCAAGGGATATTTCTAAGCAGAGTTTAGAAGATGTGATTTAAGGATCTTTTCTATTATTAATGTTTGGAAGAGACTTGAGGGATGACAAATATTAACAGGAAGTGATAACTGCTAGGACTAGCAGGTAGAAAGAAAAAGAGGTCTACCAAGACAGCCACAGGAACGAAAACGTAAAGCTTGATGACATAATAAGTGAACTTAGAAGGGAAGACAGAACCCTCAGAAAGGACAAGAACTCTATTTTTTGAGGTTGTAAAGTAGAAAATGTAGGAAGTGATGAGTTTCACTTTTAATATATTGGGTAAAGATCAAATAAAGTTGTATTTGTTGTAATTTGGAAATAATTTATAGGGTGATGTTAGATGAAATCAGAAATTTATTTAACAAATATTTATTAAAACCCTTTCAAGTTCCAAACTTTAGAGATAAAACGGGAAATAAGATATATGTGATCCTTGCTGTTTAGTAGGAGGAACAACCAAACACAAAAAGTAAATAAATATTTGAGACAATACATGGAGAGAAGGGCCCTATGCCAATTACCTTTGCAGTAAATATAAATGCTGCTTAATACAGTAGAAGCTCAGGGTCAACAAAATTCAGTGAAGAGATGCTTAGTAATTAACAATGATCAACTGGATCCAAAATACCTTTGAGCTTCTTGAAAATGTCATCCTATTTGTTCGTTTGTTTTTCATTTCCATGGTAAACAGAAAATTTTAACCTTTAATATGTAAAGGCGAGAAAAGAAAGGAGAAACTAAAATTCGTCAATGGAGAACATAACTTATTCCAAGGGAAGGCTTTCTCATTGAGTACATTGTATCTCACATTTCATGAGGCATCATAGTGAGATGAGGTAGAGCATAAAAACTCTTAATTTTCTACATCTTATGTGATGTTTTATTTTTATTTTATTATTTATTTTGAGACAGAGTCTCACTCTGTCACCGGGCTGGAGTGCAGTGACGTGACCTCGGCTCACCGCAACCTCCGCCTCCTGGGTTCAAGCGATTCTCTTGCCTCAGCCTCCTAAGTAGCTGGGACTACAGGCATATGCCACCACATCTGGCCAATTTTCTATTTTTAGTAGAGATGGGGTTTCACTGTGTTGGCCAGGATGGTCTCGGTCCCTTGAACTCGTGATCCACCTGCCTTGGGCTCCCAAAGTGCTAGATTATAGGTGTGAGCTACCGCGCTCAGAGAATGATGTTTTATTTTTATCCATGTTTCTGATGAGGTGGATAATCTTACTGTAAATGAGATAGGTGCTTCAACACTGGTGGATAACCTAGTGTAAAACTTGATTGAAAAATTTAGCTCTTACCCATCTTCCTATTGAGCTGATGTTAAATTTGCAGAGGGCTGGCTGAGAACTTCAGAGTATAGTGCCCCAATCCTCCAGAGTCCAGGACTCATTCTGGGGGTAAAGAGAGTCAGTTTGCCCTGGGAAGCTGGGGTGAATTCAAGGTGACTGTATTCTTAGCCTAGATGTACTCAGGCAGCAGTTGAAGCGGGCAAAGTTAGTCCTTGTCGTTTCCCTTATCTATTACAATCTATACCTAATTAACATGAAGTAAAATAATGATAATGCAAATAATTAAATGTGTCACATTAATTTTCTTGTAAGTTGAATTAGCTCGCAACATCCTATTTCAGCAGGGAACATGAACTTTCTATGCTGATCTTATTTTGCTCACATAGCAAGTAATTGGTTACTATGTTTAAATTTAGAGAAAATATATATTTTCATATTAGTTTTTTCTCCATTTGTGCAAATTTATGGGGTACATAATGAATTTTGTTACATGTATATAATGCATAGTGATTAAAAAGTAAGGGTACTCAGGGTGTCCCATCACCCAAGTACAACATATTTTTGTTAAGTGTAGCCATTTTACTTTACTATCAAAGACTGATTTTATAATTTATTCCTCCTCCTTTGTTTGAACCCTTTAACTCATTTCTTTTCATTCTAGTATCAGTTTTTTTTTTTCCAGTGGGATTTTTTTCCCACTCTTCTATTTTAATTTTTTTTATTGTACTTTAAGTTATGGGGTACATGTGCAGATCTTGCAGGAGTGTTACATAGGTATACACATGCCATGGTGGTGTTTCTGCCTCCATCCCCCCGTCACCTACATCAGGCATTTCTCCCAGGGTTATCCCTCCCCAACCTCCCCACCCCCACTGTCCTTCCCCTAGCCCCCCAACCCCCAACAGACCCCAGTGTGTGATGTTCCCCTCCCTCTGCCCATGTGTCCTCATTGTTCAACACCTGCCTATGAGTGAGAACATGCGGTGTCTGGTTTTCTGTTCTTGTGTCTGTTTGTTGAGAATGATGGTTTCCAGATTCATTCATGTCCCTACAAAAGACATGAACTCATCATTTTTATGGCTGCATAGTATTCCATGGTGTATATGTGACATATTTTCTTTGTCCAGTTTATCACTGATGGGCATTTGAGTTGGTTTCAGGTCTTCACTATTGTAAACAGTACCACAGTGAACATATGTGTGCATGTGTCTTTATAATAGAATGATTTACAATCTTTTTGGTATATATCCAATAATGGGATTGCAGGGTCAAATGGAATTTCTATTTCTAGATACTTGAGGAATTGCCACACTGTCTTCCACAATGGTTGAACTAATTTACACTCCTACCAACTGTGTAAGAGTGTTCCTATTTCTTCACACCTCTCCAGCACCATTAAAACATCTGGAGACAACAGTGTCAGTTCTTAAAAGTCAACCTCAGTCCTGCCATCTTCAGAAAAGGTTTGTTTTCTCTTTACTTTTAAAGAAGATGTCCCCTATATGGTTTCCTTTCTCCACATTCCTGCAGCTTTTATGTATGATATATTAAACCGTTAATGATCTAGTTGTATTGATTTTTAAATGTCTTTTTGTAAATCTGTCATTTTCCCATATGGATTTTAAGCTTCCGACAAAGTGTCTGTGCCTAATAAATCAAATACTACACCACTCAATATGTTGTAAACATTCAATAAATTCTTATTATGTGACTGATGCATTGACCATGGCCACCCAAAGATTCTAAGGAACATTTGCACAAATAACTTAGTCTGGATGTGAACATATTAACCTTGGCATTTTGGGAGGAAGAGAGATTAATATGTGATTAAAATGCTTTATATATAATTAGAATAACACATCTTTTTCTTTACTTTAAAATACATAATGTAATAACATCTGTGCCCTTTAGCCTAAAACACTATTTGGAAATAACACCAAAATAATATAAAAATGACAAGTTACTTAGCAGGAAACTGGAATCTTAAGGGATGTTTGATTTTTTATAAAATCCTACAGATATATGTAAAATAATAGACAAATCAATAACAGGTTAAAATCCATTTCTTAAATGGCTACATCAATGTTAAAAAACTCTCAGGAAACTGTTTTCTCCTCAAGCTATGTGTCAATAAGCAACCTATGAAAGGTAGAGACATTTTAAAAACACTCAAAGTTTTTAAAGAGATTTCCGATAGTTAGTTTACAGAACTGAATTTCCTCAATGCCCCAGAATGTAGATGTCTTATTTTATCTAAAAAACAAAACCAAAAAACCTCCAAGTAATCAATTGAGATTTACAGGTAATTTATAGACACAGTATAAATTATGAGGATACCATATTTTGCTGCTTTGAAATCAATTAACCATGTGTCTACGGTATTTTAAAAATCAACTTTAAAAAGTGAAACTATGACTCATAAGTTTCTTAAATGTTGGCTCCCATATCATATTCTCATCATCTTACCTCATTAATAAAGGGCATTATTAAAGACATATATATCATAGGCATAATTGTGTGCTTTACAGTATTTTTTAAATTGACTTTAACATTTTTCATAGATTAAAATGAAACATGTCATTGATTGTCAGTAAAAATGGTGTTTTTCCTGAATATTAAAATATAAATTGTTCCCTACTGTAAAAGTCTTAAAGTTCCACAGTAATATTAGCAATAGGTTATGGTCAAATATAATGTGATGATGAGAAATATCACCTACATATGCCCTTTCCTGGTTCCCTTGGCTATCACCGGCACCTTCCCATCTGAGTGCTAAACTGGAAGTGCTGGATTGTTAGTTCACATCTGAGAAAAAAAAAAAAAGAAAGGCTGTCTTTTGAATCCTAAATGAAAAAGAAGTACCTTTCCAAAGGGCAAACTTTGAATATCTTCCCTTTAGGTACTAAGGAGGCAAAAGGCTTCTGCCATTAAAGAAAGAAAATGACAGAGAAGAAAGAAAGAAAGAAAGAGAGAGAGAGAGAGAAAGGAAGAAAGAAAGAAAAAGAAAGAAAAACAAAAGAAAGAAAGAAAAAGAAAGAAAGGGAAGGAGGGAAGGAGGGAGGGAAGGAGGGGAGGGGAGGGGGAAAAGGACAGGGCCTGGGGAATGGGGTGGCATGAATAGAGTTTTAGAGAGCAATAATTGGGGTATCTAAAATTGTTATTCTTGATATACCTCCCCACAATATGTAGGGATATTTGCAAGTAAAGAAAACTGGTATCACATTCCCTAAATGGAATGTTCCAATCAGCAGAATCTCTGGACACATCTTAATGGCTCAGTATAGTGGTAAATGCCAAAAAGAGATGCAGAGTGGTATTATAAGAAGGAAGGCATCAAGGAAGGCTTATTATTTCTGTGGAGCTGATGTGTCTTGAGAAGGAATCCCTGGGCTTCCCAGACACCCAAAGAACCAAGGAGATGCTATGTCATTAATAAGCTTGCCACTTCATTGCCCCACCCCAAGAAGGCATCCAGAAGTGAAATATCCCTGAGAAAGCTGTGGGGCAGACTAGTCATTGAAGATGTGAGGGAGAAGTAATTGTTTCTCTGTAGAATTCTTGGTACCATGAGGTTATGGAGTACGTGGCCAGCTGGGCACTGGAGGAACACTTAATGTGCCACATAGAAGCGTTAGTATAAGATATCTGAGAAAACAGAGGACCTAAAATTAAACAGCTAGATATAAACACACCGGAAAACAGGCTGGTAAATACCCTGGCAGTCAGAGCCAGTAGATAATTCAGCACAAACTAAACAAACAACCTGTAGTTATTTTTCAGAGAGCCTTAAACATAAACAGTCTCCACTCCTTCCAAGCTCCCCTCACTACTCTTCTTTGGATGGGCTTGAAATACTTTGGGAGTTTAGAATGTGCAGCAGGAATGAGAAGAGTCAAAATAGCTTAATTTTCCTACTCTCTATTTTACTTGAGACTACTCAAACCTGAAGTAATTGAAAAAGAAAACCAAGGTGGACTGATTTAACTGACTGGGAAAGAATCATTTATAGATGACCTGCTACACAGGCAAGGCATGCTGAGGCTTCAGGACCAAGAACATTCCATAAAACTCCAGCTTTATATTTGCTTATATCTGATGGTAAATATTCAATTACATTTGTTACTCAAAAGAATCACCTGATCTATATTCTTTATATATCCTCTAACAACAGTAAGAGAGTCTTCCGGATCAGAAACCATTTCTTAACTCTAACACATCAAGAAGTTGAGATCTAAAAATGAATACTATGGATAGTTTCTAAAAAGTTATATGTGTAAAGAAAACTTACCTGAAAAACTAAGTGCTGATTATTTTTCTTGCTAATCATTAGTTGAAGAAAATTTCTCATGTATAACAGGATTAATAATATCAGAACGGGTCATCATTTTTCAAGCATATTAGTTTTATATATATGCCCATTTCAACCCAATACAATTGATTTTGATTATTATTGTCTATTTATAAAATTTTGAATCTTTCGGCCTGATGGACATCTTTAGTTTTACAACCTGGCAAAGAGAATTCCCTTTATATTTCATTCAACTTCAAGTATCCCAGTGGTGAAATTCTAAAAACAAAATTGGCCCTCTGCCAACACAAATATTTCAATCTGAACAAATACATTTTTCCCTCCCATATGGTTATGTAATGGTACCAAGTATACAATAGATAGTCTATGTTAATTTTAATTCTGAAACAGAGACATATAGAACAACATTCCTTTAAGATACGATGCAGTCACAAAAAACGATGAGTTCATGTCCTTTGTAGGGACGTGGATGATCCTGGAAACCATCATTCTCAGCAAACTTACACAAGAACAGAAAATCAAACACCACATGTTCTCACTCGTAGGCAGGTGTTGAACAAGGAGAACACATAAAGGCAGGGAGGGGAGCATCATACACTGGGGTCTGTAGGGGGAAATGGGGGAGGGACAGCGGGGGGTGGGGAATTGGGGAGGGATAACATGAGGAGAAATGCCAGATATAGGTGATGGGGAGGGAGACAGCTAACCACATTGCCATATATGTACCTATGCAACCATCTTACATGTACTTCACATGTACCCCAAAACCTAAAATGCAATTAAAAAAAAAAGTTACAAAAGAAAGCACCAAAATGTCCACAAAAGCATACACAAGGTTATGTATCTCCAACAGCCCAATGCGACAAGATACCTTCACACCCAGCTTGCAAGTAGACTGTTCTCTCTCCTCCTCCCCAACTGAAGATAAACAAGGCCAGCCTTTGGCATCATCAGCTAGTCAATAACTTCATTTTCTGGGTCTTTCTTCAAAAAGACAGTGTCTCCTCCTCTTTAGCCCTTTTTCACTGTCAAAGAATCTGCCACCAATAATTTTACCTAAACCTCCATTGACTACTTCTCCACTGTGAATAAATGTCTTCAGAATGCTTAAAAAAAAAAAAAGATAATTTGCTTCAGACTTCTTTATGAGGTTTATGAGCTTTTCCCTAAATCTGTGATTTTTAGTGGGTGTTCATGAGATGTTTAAAAAATAACACGGGGAGAAATGCCAGATATAGGTGATGGGGAGGAAGGCAGCAAGCCACATTGGCATGTATGTACCTATGCAACAATCTTGCATGTTCTTCACATGTACCACAAAACCTAAAACACACACACACACAAACACACACACACACACACACACACACACACACATATATATATATATAAAATGCTGGTTGAATAAATGTGTTAAATAAGAGATTCACATAAGAGATAGTAGACCTTAGTAGTTTGCTGTAATCTTTTGCTCACATTGCATTTCTATGAATACAAATCTATATCGCCTTCTAAGTTTCCAGAAGAACTCCTTGCTCTTACTATGCTATTAGTAGGATAGTCAGTGACTGAATTCAGTTTCTTCAGTAGGATTCCAGGTTACTTAAACTCATAATATCCTAACCATATCTTTTGGTAAAGGATGACATTTCTCAGCCACAAAGTAGATGATCTCTGTAATTTTTAGTGAAGTCCTGAAGTAGCTCTAAAATTTAGTAATGGTCTTCCTGACTTATCCTGAAAAATCTCTAATTTAGATCATGATGCCTGAGCCTTAGAAAGTATCTTCACCAAGGCAAGACGCAAAAGATTATTTGGGTCTCTTGGATCAGTGATCCTCAAATTTTAAAGTGTGTCTCGAATCAGGGGAATCTTCTTGAACTGCAAATTTGGTGCACCCTACTAAAGTTCAATATTTATTGATTTTAATTATAAAGATCACAAGTTTCTTGCAATAATAGTACATATAGTCATATATATATGGCAGAAGGAGGAATTCAGTGAAGTTTCTGCATTATGAAAATTGTAATTCATAGCATCATGGACACAGCCTCTGTATTGTTAGTTACTATTTAGAATAAGGTATTAGAGAAAGATATTGTAATTCGTACATATACTGTGTGCTTTACATCTTATCACATGCTCCTGATTCCTGTGACATATTTAATTTTGCTTTTCCACAAACTGCTTTTTAATATTTCACTTTACCTGTTATTTTTACTAATATTTCAAGGAAATACTTGTTTAAAAGAGAAATGCTTGAGAGGTTTAGAATATTTTCATACTAAGTCCACTTATTTTAAAACAAAGACTCAGTCATGGGTAAGGAAATCATCAGTATTAAGGAAACACCTACAAATATTTTCTGTTATTTTATTTTTGATTTTTAAATGTATAATTGACACATAATTGTACATATTTATGAGGTGCACTGTGATGTTTCAATGCATGTAGATAAAGTATAATGATCAAATTGGTGTAATGACCATATCAACCCCTTCTTCTTTTTTTTTTTTTTTTTTGGTGGTAACAGTTAAAATCTTCTAGCTGTCTTGAAATACACATACATTGTTCTTTGCTATAGTCTCCAGTAGTATGTAACAGAACACCAAACTCATCCATTTAACTAACTCTGTACCCACTGACCACCCTTTCCTGGTCCCCCCACCTCCCCACTACTCTCCCAGCCTCTGAAAACCACTATTCTACTCTCTACTTCCATGAAATCAACTAACTGATTCTACATATGCGTGAGATCATGCAGTGTGTGTCATTCTGTACCTGGCTTATTTCACTCAATATTGTCTTTAATGACCTGTGACTTGATGAAAACAACAATGGAAATAGTCCATGTTATCACCCATGTGTCCTATCAAAAATCAACTAGAAAGTGAGGATTACCACACCAGTTCTTCTGAATGAGATAAAAACACCACCTGTTACATTGTTGTGCTGAGTTTAAATGCTACCACCTACCGGGTTGCACTGATCTAAAGCGGCACCATTAACAGCAGTGTGGCAAACCATCGTTAACCATCTGCAGCTCTGTGCAGGGCAAAACTGATGCTACCTATTGCAGTGTGACTAAAGCACTTCTTTTCACAGTTGCACTCCAAGTTAAGAGCTCATATTGATAGAACCAGCCACAGCGAACCTCAAATCCCACTGTATCCCAATACATGTTGGGTTGATTCTAATAGTTAACCTTTACCTGCTCCTAAAGTACACTGTGCTTCTTAACAGTGCACGGGTGAAGAACAACTGCATGCTATGAATTGAGTTCACACGATGGTCTAAACACAAAGAAACAGACCAAGGCTACGTTCTGAGTGCAAGCTTTGTCCAGATACCAGCAACATCCCCCAGACAGGCAGAGTGTTAAAGCCTCACTTGTCCGTATTAGCTGCAGCTTTTCACACTACTGCACTTTATGGAAAAAGCTACCAGCCAAAGCACTCCACAAAGCAAAACTGCTTGTAGCAAATAAACACTACTTTCCACAGTACTAGTAGAGTAGACGAAGCTAGGTCATGTAAGGTTGAGACTAAAATGCTTCCTCACAATAAAGCAACACTATCTGCTGAATGCATTAAAACGTATGACAATACTGGATAGATAATGCATGAAAAATAGAGACTATTCTAGGTAGACCAACAATCAGGCCTATGCAGTAATTGTAATCATCAGATATGTCTATAGAACAGCCCAGTTAAAGTGCACCAATTCTAAAAAGGGAAAAAATCCCTAACAACTCCCGCAATCTCTGTGTATAAAAGAGAGGACACTCTTCATCCTGCTTACCTCTGGCAAAATCATATATTAAGATAACTGGCACATTCCAGTGATTTATCTCATCTTGGCATTATAATGGGAATAGGAAAGAGATTCTGAAAAACACTCAGAAGTAGAGATGGACATAATCCAAATCACGGGGATCTGGCCGAAGTTACACATTCTGGTCCAGATCCTCTGTAAACATAGATGAAGGAGGGGTTGAAAACAATAATACAGGAATAGCTTTTACATGGTGGGATTTTATGGATGGGAAGAACATAGCAATCTAAAATTTGTTAAAATACCAACTTTATTTCAATACCTAAAATGTATTTTCTATTATTAAATCTGCTTAATGTAGAATTAGTTCCTGCAACCGTAGAAACACAACACTTTTCTATGATGAAGAAAGTGAAGATAAGAGTAAGAAAAAAATACCATTCTGTCATAGCATGCTTTTGTGGCCACATGATGACATCTACTTTTAATAAAGGCAGTTAAATGGTGAAACTGCACTGACAGGGGTCCCCAGTGTGTGACAGAATCATTTACAAAATCAGTAAACAACTGACAGTTCCTTTCATAAAAGTGACAAGAGTTTACATTCAATTTTTATGTCTTATGTGCTTTGTTGGCCTGGAACATAGAATTGTTGTTATTTCCTTATTTTTATTATGTATCCTTCAGGCATTCTAGCAATCAAGGGACTATTATAAGAGAATATCAAAAATCTTTATGCTCTTAATCCATAAACAGCTAAAATATGCATTTGGATTATAGGGTTATAATGAAGGAAAGAAAACACTCCCCATCAGAATAGGGAAATTCAGGGCCAAAAGTTAGAGGGATATTTAAGCTAATTGTAAAAGCCAGTCTTGGGGGGAAAATCATTTATTTACACATTCTTTATAAAAATTGATTTGTTGAAAGCCTACATTGTCATATTCTAGGAGTTGTCGTCTCTATTACCATTGCCTCCCTTTTTATTTCTCATATTGCATTGGCAAACCATTAAGAAATATTGTTGCTTCTAACTTTGACATACATTCAGAAGCTGACAGTTGAGCTCCACATCCTCTGTTACCATGTTGGTCCAACCACCATCATTTCTCACTCAGACCTCTGCATTCACCTCCTTATATTCCTCCCACTCTTATCCTACAGTTCCTCTGAAAACAACTCTTCTGCTTTTGAAATATGATCTTGTTCTACTTCAAATTGACAAAGAAAATACAAAACAAAAATATTTACATGATGCTAATTTTACATTCCCCTAAGTTACTCTCATATCTTTGTACCTTTTTTTTCCCTTTTATTTCTTTTTTTCTAATTTTGTTGTGCCCTTCAACAGAGAATTTTTCAGGGGAATTTCCTCTACTCATCATGTACAGTTCTTTACCTCTGTTTTACTCTCCTAACTCCAGCTTGGCTTCTTCCCATGTTATCATACTCAAATGGCTATGTCTCCATCTTACATATTTGTCATCATTGCAGCATTTGATACGCTGATGGTGTCCTCAGTTTTAGGTCATTTCTTTCTCTCGGTTTCCTTATACTCTGCTGGCTTGCTTTCTACTTTGCTGCCATTTGTTCTTGAGTGTTATGTCTGTTCCTTCCCCGGACATTGTTTAACCTTATCCGCTGATTTTATTGGAACTTCTACTGTTACTCATTTACTAACCCCTCTCTAGGGAATCTCATCCGGTTTCATGGCTTTAAAGTTAGAGATATCTTGAAAACAGTCAATTTTGTGTAGCTTTCCATTGCTGACTTCCAGAGACTCCACACTTATATATCCAACCACCTAAGCAACCTCTGCATAGAGGAATTACAAATTTAAGATGTTCAAAGTGGAGCTCCTAATTTTTCTTCCAAAATTCATGTTCTCCCAGTCTTCACCCTTTAGTAAATGGCCCACCTGTTTCTGCTCAAGAAAAAAACTCAGGAATTGTCCTTGTTTTCTTTCCATACTCTTAAAAACAACTGTTACTTTTCTCCATCTCTTTTGGGATTTCAATACTAATTTTTATTATTCCATTATACTAAGGAATTTTAAGTGTCAAAATACTGGTATTTCAATTTGATAAAATCTTTATTTTGGGAATTTGTCTGCAAATGTTTGGGCCTCTATATTTTTCTTACTCTCCCATTTCCTACCTTCTCTTATCCTTATTCAGGACACCTGTATCTCAAGTCCCCCCAGCCTCTCTTTACTCTGTAACTTTTACAGTACCCATGTCAGTATCTTGTTATCTCTCTTCCCTCACCTGCTGTCAAATAGAAAGGTTTTGTTGAGTCATGTAAAAAGAATATTCTAAAATAAGTAGATGTCTCATAGAGAGAAGAAGAGGTAAATCATGAGCTGGGCTATGCTGGTTTTGGCAGGGATTTAAATTTGTTGGACAAGAAAAAGCAATCCCAACCTCCCTCCAGAGAACCGTCAAGAAGATACACGGGCTTGGCCAGGCATGGTGGCTCACGTCGGTAATCCCAGCACTTTGGGAGGCCAAGGCGGGCAGATCACGAGGTCAGGACTTCGAGACCAGCCTGATCAACATGGTGAAACCTCCTCTCTACTAAAAGTACAAAAATTAGCTGGGCATGGTGGCCTGTGCCTGTGATCCCAGCTACTCAGGAGGCTGAGGCAGGAGAATTGCTTGAACCTGGGAAGCAGAGGTTGCAGTGAGCTGAGGATGCGCCACTGCACTCCAGCCTGGGTGACAGAAAAATACACTCCAGCCTAGGTGATGGAATGAGACTCCATCTAAAAAAAAAAATACACGGGCTTAAGATAACTTTTCCTTAGGAGAAAAGATCAATTAAATGTCTCTTAAAGCCTCTCAGCAGGGCAGGAAAGCTTGGGCCAACATGGAGAAGTTATATCAAAGGCAGCAGCAGGTCAGTGATCCTCACACATAGTGGCCTGAAGTCAAAAAAAAGCACGGCGTCATCAGTAGTTCACAATTTACATCATAATGGTAATTTGTTAAATGCATTTATAGTTATATTAGTTTATGCTTTGTTTGATATTTTGTAATATGTTTATCATATCTTTATTTGAAATATAGTAAATATTTTATAGGCATTTGGAAAAATAAATTCTGAACAACTTTTTTTTTTAATGCTAGCATCCCTGGTGTTGCAGCACTTTACAGAATAAACACGAGCATGGTCCAGATGATTGGCACTAGCCTTCTTCTTGAATTATCTCAAGCCATTGTTCCCTTTGCTTACTATAGATGTTCTGTGTTTGCCTCCTTTTCACTTCTTACTCTAAAATCTTTCCTGCCACACCCTTTGCATTTGCTATTCCCTTTGTCTGAAATGTTCTTGCCATGACTCTGCATAGTTTTACTATGCAGACTGACACATATCTACACACATAATTTGTACAGAGGTCTAAATATTTTTCCAGATTTACATTCAATGACCTTTATATAACAGATGTTTGTATTAAATCAAGAACTATGTTATCACTCAAAAATGTTGTACTATCTTTTCTTCCTTCCTTCCTTCCTTCCTTCCTTCCTTCCTTCCTTCCTTCGTTCCTTCCTTCCTTCCTTCCTTCCTTCCTTCCTTTCTTTTTGTTTTTTGAAACAGAGTCTCACTTTGTTGCCCAGGCTGGAGTGCAGTGGCATAATCTTGGCTCACTACAACCTCTGCCTCCCGGGTTCAAGTGATTCTCCCGCCTCAGCCTTTTGAGTAGCTGGGACAACAGGCGCCTGCCACCATGTCCAGCTAATTTTTGTATTTTCAGTAGAGATGGGGTTTCACCACATCGGCCAGGCTGCTCTCAACTCTTGACCTTGTGATCTGCCCACCTCTGCCTATCAAAGTGCTGGGATTACAGGCATGATCCACTGCACCCAGCCCTATTGTCCTATCTTAACCTTGCCACTTACGAATTAATTAACATCATTGTCATTTGATGAGCGAAGGAATTTCATGGTGGCTTAGTGATTTGCACAGTCATACAGCTAATAAACAACAAAGCCAGGGGTTGAGCCCAGGGTTTCTGAATTCATATCTCCTTTTCATTAATCTCTGAGATCACTCACACTTTTGTGTTTCTGTAGCCAGCAGTCTTTTCTCTTTTATTTTTATTATTATCAATGGTAGTTTTTGAAATTGTACTCTGGATAACTGATGCTTTGATGCTTTGACTTGTATAATCATTGCTGTCCACTTTTTTTCCACTTTTCCCTCTCACTGCATTCACTGAATTTATCTTCCACTTACAGAGGCCTGTTTATCTCTGGTCATGATGTTTATCTTCCCCTGGATGATCCTCCCTCCTCTATACCTGAAGTTCATCTTTCAAGGAATGGCTATTCCCTCACTAGTCCAGTGAATCTCTCCCTAAATCATTCTTCTGTAAAACCCTCTTCCTTAATCATTTAGATACCATGTAAATGAACTCCATACAAATATGACTCATCTTGTATTACTCAACTTAATTTTTCTACTCATTAAGTTTTCCCTGTACCCAAGAATATTATAAAAATATTATGAGGATAGGAAGCTCATTTTATATTTCTGTAAACACTGTGTGATATTCCTTCTATTCCAATGTCACATAGTATTTGTTTTATATAATATACACTCAACTGGTAATAGCCACCAACTTTTAAGTTGATACTGACATGTAAATGTGCATGTCTGAATTTTCTTTCTACTCAAATGTCTTTTCTTCAAATATATTTAAAGTGTAATGGTTTATTAGCATCAATGTACTTTCTAAATATTTATAGAAAGGAATTTGTGACTTGAACTAATGTGTATTCACTATAGAAAACATATTATCAAGATCACCTTTGATTCATTTTCTATTACCATATTTCTTCAAGGCAAAATTACTGTTTTCATATTCTAAATATACATGTGCTTTACTTCAGATCCTTCTTCTGAAGCAGTATTTTTCTGCTTTTGGTGGTTTTGAACATTGAATACATGAATACTGAATAATCAGGGTAGAACTTATTGAATTCTATGTTGAAATTAATCAAAGAACTTAAATATGCACATTTAACACACTGCCAAATTACTGTGTTTTTCATGTTATTGATGCTGGTTTCCTCTGAAATTATACAATCATGACTACATTTGTCTGGCTTATTCCCATCTTGTTATTCAGACAGATGGTATTTATAAAGCATTTCTCTCTACTAAAGGGGATATTAATTTTAAAGCTGACCCTTCAAAGTCATCCCGTTATATTTTGACAGTGTTTGTGTTACCATTTTGCTGTACTGCTTTAGTTTCAAAAACACGTTCATGTTTCACATTTCCTCAACGCCATTTTCCATCTACAATCATGGTCCCAAACAACACACTGCCTATCAAGATACAAACATTATTGCTTTTGCTATTTTTATTTCTTCAAACAAAAAAAATCAAGCCTATGTATACTTGAGAGAGAACGAATTACCTCATATAATTAATTACTTTTCCACAACAGCAACTGTGACAATTACTCATTCTAAGAAAGTCTAATCACATTATAGAAACTTGTTCCAGTTACTCAGCTCCCAACGCAGGCAGGAATATTGCAACCAAGCTGATCTGTGGTGACACCTGTTTCACTGTATCTTATTGGTGTGGTTTCTACCATACTGGATTTCCTTGATTTCTGAAGGTAAATACAGGTCAGATGTTAGCCCAGATGTCAATGGCTAGGTATCTATAATTCCTCTGGTTTTAGGAATTTTCCTCTTATTTTAACATATTAAATAAAATGGCTTGAAGACCCACCCCCAGAGAGTTGAATGTTCAAATTCTCCTACTTCTACCACGTGCCCCACAAGAGCTCACTGCGGGTTTGACGTTTCATTATTATACCTTGTGCCGAAGCCCTAGTTTCCCAGAATTCCTAATTTTATCCATGAACATTTTCTTTTCCTCTTCTTAATCTGAAAATGACACAAACATGGAATATAGTACCTTTGTCTTAACTTCTACAAAATGTCATTTGCATAAAGTGATTGTATATGGTGGTCTTAAACCATAGATTTTGGGCTAACAGTGGAGAAGGTATAGCAGTCTTGGGACTTTCTCACTGGCCAAATATTTTCCTCAGGTTCTTGTTCTCTTGCTATGCTGTTCCTCTTTGCTTTTTCCTTTTCTGGATCAGCTCCAAGAAAATTATAATGTCTCTACTTTATTAAGCAGAATCATTCTGCTCCTAATGTCACTCAGCACGAACCCATTTTGACCAAACTTTTGAAGCACTCTTTTGAAAACCAAAAATAATCCTTCAAAGCGTCTTGCTAGCAAATGGAATTTATTTTGTTTAAGAAAGAACTGTGCTACTCATTTTTAAGCTGATCACTATTTTTAAAATATTTCTCAGCAATTTTCCTTTAACAAATCTTTATACTACTTGCAAATGACCCCCAACTTCACAACATACCCTCGCTCCCACACACATATTGCAAATTATCTGAGTGATGTTTTGAGAGAGGAAATGAACTATCTAATGTAGCCACACATATGATTCCCCAGACACATTATCAGGAGAAAATGGGTCCTCATTCATATCAAACAGCATCAAACTGTAGGTTTTTCTTCCAGGTATCTTGTAAATGAATCCGATTGATTTTCTTTTCCGGGAACTAGCTCCAATAGCAGATACCTGCTATTGAATTTCTTGTTCCTTTATGGGACACACTGTGTATTTAAGCCAGTTTACCATGTGCATTGCTTTGCTTAGATCCTTCACAAGTATACTTTCTTCCAAGGAAAGTTCATTCTCTTTACAATGTTTGCAAATGGAGCTTTGTTTCCATGATCTATTCTATGAGGAGACCTTGCGCAGTATAGAGTAAGTTCCTTCTACAGCTGCTTCACTCTCTAGTGTCATAGACACAATATCCAGTGAATTACTTGTACTGCAAAACCTGTTCATTTCTGAGTTACTGTTTCCTAATAGCCAATATAACCTCATTGCAATAATACCTGGTTCTCAACATATGGCATAAACTTCATAAATTGTTAACTAATCCTCACTCTCACAAACATTACAAATTGTTAACTGAATTCTGATTTAACTTTACTTGCCTGGAAAAAAGTTGATTACTGATACTCTTGCCAATGATTAGACTATTGTTTATGATTCTCTGCCTGGGTGCATAACATTTCTGGATAAGCTTACATGTCTAGCACTCTATGGTGCCCTGAGTTTTAGTTTGTTTTTTTGTTTTTTTTTACTTTATTTTGGTTACTATGTTAAAATATAACTTGTTGAACAGATTTATTAGATGACTGGCCCTTCCTTAAAACTTTATCAAAATATAGATAATCATTACTATGAGCCATACACATTTTGTGAACATGTATTACATAGAGAGGCATTTACTGTGCAATGGAGAATCAACTATGATAAAGGGTATAGTATCTTTCCTCCAAAAGTTTACAGTATAGTAATAATATTAATAAGAAAAATAACTGACATCAACTTCCTGCTTACTATGTTCCAGGTATTACACTAATTTATTTATAAAGATTATCTCACTTTATCTGTATAAGATGATAAGGCAAAGACTGCAGACATTTCTGCAGGCATTTCAGGCTAGAGAACACGCTATGAAGAAAGGTACCATGATTCAAACAGATTTGGCACATTAAAAACAAAATGAATAAACGACTTTAATTAGAGAAGTTTTTATTTAGAGAACGGGTAAAATATGCTCAGAGAGGGTCCTTTAGCCACCATGCTGAGTTATGTCAGTTCTTATGCTGAGATGTTTCACATTCATCATCTCACCAATGGTTAGCACTAATGTTTTCTTTATATCTGATTGAGTTCATGGGGTGATGGCAATGGAGCTAAGACTGGATTGAAGTGGTTTAATCAGTCAGCAGATTTCAGCATGGATTGCAAGAGAAAAAAAACTAATTGCACAGAAACCAGAAAGAAATTAGCAGACTAGACATGAGGCAATTTGGAATGGGATTTAATTAAATGAATGAAATAAATACATGATATGAGCTATTATATCCAGAAAAGAATAAATGATATGAGATATTATAATAGAATAAATAAATGAACATTGTAGCTGATTGAATTCACAGGAAGAAAAATAGGAAGGAAGGAAATAAGGAACATTTTATTTTACAAGAAAATCCTGACTTTGTCATTGCCATTTACCTGCTTCACCATGGAAATTTTAAATTCAGTAATTCCCTTGGTTATATCAGTGGTTTGTATTCATCCAAGTTCTTTATAAATTACAAAACGTTCCAGGTATCATCTCCATAGTCTCAAACATGACTACCTCTCCAGCCTTTACTCCTCAAATCTTCAATCAATAAATATATTAAAATGTTTACAACACATTCAACTTTGTGCTAAAGTAGTTGTTCTCAAACCTTTTGCTATTAAGGCTCATTTACAGTTTGAAAATAATTGAAGTATTGAAAGAACTTTTGTTTAGGTGAGGTATATCTATCTATATTTTTACTATATTAGAAATCAATACCGAAAAAATAAAAAGAATTATATATTAAATAATTTTAAAACAACTATAATAATCCCACTATAAGTTAACTGAAATATATATATATATGTTAACGTAAATATATATATATTAACCTAAATATATATATATATATATATATACTGTCTTGAAAAAAATAACCATATTTTTGAAGACAAAATGTAAAGCCTGTAAGAAGAGTGGCATTGTTACACACTTTTCATGTTAAACAGAATTTGGCTTAATAGAAAACAGCTGGATTCTCCTACCTTTTTACATTCAATCAGTTGTAGTGTTGTTCTTTATGAAGTAGCTAAAGAAAACCCAGCCCTCACAGATATGTAGTCAAAAAAGAGAGAAGAATTTTAATAACCTTTTCAGATAATTATGAATATTCTTCTTTGATACTATACCAAAACTCAAGTCTCTTAAAGGCTAGTTGTAATGAGTAATCTGAAATCACCTGCGTGAGCTTTTCACACTGTACAACTCAAATCCTTTCATCTATCTTGCATTTAAATTGGATCTTTTACCCACATGTGATTTTGTAACACTGTGTGTTTGGTCATTTAGAAAATATAAGTTCACCGAATTGCACAAATCCTTAATAATCAGGTAAGTCTTTAAGTACTGGGAAATGGTCTAGCTCATGAAGCGGATATACATTTTCCAAAATTTTAGTTCTTACACGAAAGCTTGAATGTTGCATTGACAACAGATACTGTTGGTTGTTTCCCTTGTAGTAACAGGCCTACTCAGTTGACTATTACTATCCACCAAGTATGCAAGCCCAAATCAGAGTTTGTCTGTTAGTCTTTCTTTCAAGTAAAAATGGTGTTTTGTGAAAAAGCAGCTGTTGCTAGTTTGTTTCACAGTTCAAAGGACCACACAAACTTGAACACAACGTAATGCTTTTCCCTGAGGCAGCCACTGTACTTCTGTGTGCGTGAAGCAGAAGTGCTTTGTGTGTACTTCCTGTTTTGTTATACAAATTACGAACATATATGTATTTAAGGGTTTTATTTAATAAAATTAATATTTTTCTCATTTCACGGGAGACATTATTGAGTAAGAGAAGATTTAATACTTTATTTAATCCAGTTGCTAGTGCCATGTGGAAGCCATGGCTCCCGAATTTTCTCACCATTGCTTTTGCTCCATTAGTGAAACTGTCAAGAGAGTAAAGCAGCCCAATAACATTGTTGGATTATGATGAAAATAGTTCTAACACCATGGCCACTCTGAAGCATCTCCAAGGTCCTTCTGTCTGTGGCCCACAGCATAAGAAGCCCTGCACTAGGGATATAACAGTAATCAGGGTCGCTGTGAATTAGTATGATGAGCTAGGAGAAAAGCTGTACAATTATTTTTCGAGTAAGAGAATACAGAGTTAATTTTAAGACTCTTACTATGATGATCTGGTAACATACTATGTACTTTCTCCCCAAAAAGGGAACAAGACTGAACAGTTTAAATATTCAATTTTAAGGTTAATACTGGCAAATTGAAATTTTAGTTTGAGGAATCCAGGATAAAGAACACTTGGTACAGAAATCACATCTTCCTTAATCCCTTTGATACCAATAAATAATTATCTATTTCATGAGATTAACTTTATAATGATGGCTGTTACTTGTAGTCAGTAATAAATAAACACAGTGAAAATCTCTGAGAATTTCTCACTATAAAAATCTACACAAATGCAGAATCATCTTTAAACATTTTAGAAACAATAACTGAAGAACTGTTCAAACTTTGTTTTCAATATATATGTCCACGGTAATTATCATGTGATAGTCCCACAAACTCTTTCAAACATTGAATTTTTGTTTTATTATATTTATTACTCTAGAAATAAATTTTTAATGATCTCTCTCAACAGAAAAATAATCATCTGTCATACATTATTTTTAATTAAATGAACATCAAAACATTCTATAACAACTACTGTATTGACAAAGTTACAGCAAAATGCCTCATAGAAACATAAATGTCATAACTCTGTACATTAATCTAGTAAAATCATCTATTTGTTCTAGATTCCATGCTTTCTCTAAACATTAAGATTAATCTTTTGTAGAATCAGTAGTCATATACTCTCAATTTATTTTCCTAAATGTGAAGAACTCATTTAGAGCATATGGTTGTAAAATACAAGTGCTTGAGGCAAAGGGAAGGGAGCTGGGCAAGAATCTCGGTAATGTGTCAAAGGATACAAGCAGGCAGAGCTAGAGCTCTATGTGCAAAATGTTGGTGCATTTATCCCTGCTTTAATGAACCAATACACTCTTCTTTTCTTTCTGTCTATTCAAATACCCTCAATACTTCAATCGTCCTCGTAAGACCTGTCTTCTCCTGAAGTCTTTTGGTGTGAATTATTTAACAGTTGTGCCATACAAGGTCCAAGAAAGACCTCTACTGAAACTTTCATTAATAAAAGAAATTCATTATACCACAGAAATTCCTCAGCATTTTTTCCCCGCATGGTGGCTTAAATTTTATTATTTAGTACAAAAGTTTGTCCTGTGGTCTGAATGTTTGTGTCCCTCCAAAATGCATATTTGTTAAAATCTTAATCCCCCATGGTGTTGGTATTAAGAGGTGAGACCTTTGGGGAGTTGATTAGGTCATGAGGGTAAAACCCTTGTGAATGGGATTAGTGTCCTTATAAAAGAGGCCCCAGAGAGCTACCCTGCTCTTTCCAACATGTGATGAGGGCACAGTGAGAAGACACCATCTATGAGAAAACACAACCTCCCAGATACCAAATTGTCAGGCAACTTGATTTTGGACTTCCCACCTTCCAGAACTACAAGAAATAAACTTCTGTTGTTCATAAGCCACCCAGTTTATGGTACGTTTTATAGCAGCCCACATGGATTAAGACAGTCTGTTACCTCCATGAATTAAGACAGTGAAGGGTCACCTTTTTCGCTGGTTTATCAATAGTGTCCTGGACATTGCCTTACTCAGAGTAATATTCGTTACATTTTTACTGAAAGAACAATATCAACGAAAGGCTACCAAAAGGTTTATATGTCAATAAGGAGAAAATATCCAAGGATACGTAATGCATTTATAATAGCAACTAAAACACTTTCTATTTCTCCAATTACTGCTTTAAACACTTCCTGCCAGATTTCCCTTTCTCTGCCATAGATGACGTTCTTGTTGGGTCTCCAGCATTCCACATACTTTAAGGTATTAAAACAAAGTATGTTTAGCAGTTAAGACTCATTTTTAGAATATTAACATATCCAGCCCTGCCTAGACAAAAAATTCAATCTCTCATTCCTCCTCTCCTCCTCATGGATCAGGCTTTGCCCTGTTGCTTGGGGATCTGTGGTAGGGAAAAAGGGGTTATTTTGTTTTATTTTGGTTTTGATCTTCATTTGTCTCCCTTCTCTTCTCCTGATAAATCCTTCTGATGTTGTTGGAAGTATACAGACCATAAGTTTTAGCTGAATGGTGCAGTTGTGATGTGACCACCCGGGCCTCTGTAGGGTAGTTGTCCAAGTACTGATCCTCTAGTAGGTTGTACATGTTGGTTTTTCGAAAGTTTCTTCTAATCTGCCATGCTGCTTAGTTCTCAGACTCAGAAATCTACTCTCTAACTGATGTCTTATGCCGATGCTCTCCTCTCAGGTCACCCCCCAAGAGACCACCTTCTTTCTTCTGAAGTCACCTCCTCCTGTCTGCCAGTATTGGCTAGAATCCATCAATAAGGGTCATGCCTGGCTACTTATGAAGCATCAACTTCTGTCCCAGAGAAAGCTCATGAACCTTTGCCCTTCCAAATGCTGGGATTCTGCATGTATCCTACAACCTTTTAATTTCATTTTGCTTCAAGACTAGCTTTTATCAACTTACTTTGGAAAACAGAATCTAGTTTCTATGCATTTACACTGCCATGTTACTGACCCTAAAAGTCTACAGGAAACATGTCAGCCTTTCTCAAGATTGTTTTAGCATGTTCTTATCCAATCTGAGTTTCTGACAATTAGTAAGCATTTAGCTGGAGAGTGAAAGGCATGTATTTCCCTTCTGCAGACATTCCACTGACCGCAAGTAGTTCCCCTGGAACCTACTCTGGAGTAAAAGAAATCATCACTTTTTCTTTAATCTGAGTGAGGGGAAGAGAAAACTCAGACCACTGCCAACAGCATCATTTAGTTTGGTGACTTCTTTTTTATTTCTCTCAACTTTTGTTAAGTATCAAATTTTCTGATTATTTAAGTGGGACTATATTTTACATATTTTAGTAAATACTGTATAGATGTGTCAACACCATTTGTTCAAATATTGAAATACTTAATGTCTGTTGTTACCAAGTTTGAGACTTTATAATAAAAGATCTGAGATTTTTAGGAAACAACATTAGAATATGTAAAAAGATTCAAATAATGTAGCCTAACCCATTGTGTTACAGAGAAAGAAATAATGACTTCTCCAGAGTCACACAATTCATGGCAATCAAAACTAGTATATATCCCTCCTATTTCCAATCTATTTCCTACAAATGTGCTATTTTTCATTTTAAAAGAAATAATTTCTGACTAAAGGGCTTTTGCACAGAAAAAGAAATTATCATCAGAGTGAACAGACAACCTACGGAGAGGGAGAAAACTTTTGCATTCTATCCATCTGACAAACGTCTAATATCCAGAATCTACAAGGAACTTAAACACATTTACAATAAAAAAAACAAACAATCCCATCAAAAAGAGGGCAAAGAACATAAACAGACACTTCACCAAAAAAATACATTTATGCGGCCAATGAGTATATGAAAAAAAGCTCAACATCACTGACCATTAAAGAAACACAAATCAAAACGAGAATGAGATACCATCTAACGCCAGTAAGAATGGTGATTATTAAAAAGTCAAGAAACAACAGATGCTGGTGAGGCTGTGGAGAAATAGGAATGCTTTCTACACTGTTGGTGGGAGTGTAAATTAGTTTAATCACTGTGGAAGACAGTGTGGCAATTCCTCAAGGATCTAGAACCAGAAATACCATTTGACCCAGAAATACCATATACCAAATTCCATTACTGGGTATATACACAAATGAATATAAATTATTCTATTATAAATACATATGCATGCATATGTTTATTGCAGCACTATGTACAATAGCAAAGACCGAGAATCAACCCAACTGCCCATCAATGCTAGACTGAATGAAGAAAATGTGGTACATATACACCACAGAATACTATTCAGCCGTAAAATGGAATGAGATCATGTCCTTTTTAGGGACATGGATAGAGCTGATATCCATTAACTTCAGCAATCACAGGAACAGAAAACCCAACACCCTAAATTCTCACTCACAAATGGGAGCTGAAAATGAGAACACATGGTCACAAGGAGGAGAACAAAAGACACTAGGGACTGCCAGGGAAGGCAGGTTGAGGGAGAGCATCAGAATAAATAGCTAATGCATGTGGGGCCTAATACCTCGGTGATCGGTTGATAGGTGCAGCAAACTACCATGGCACATGTTTACTTATGTAACAAACCTGCACACCCTGCACATGTATCCCAGAATGTAAAATAAAATAAAATTTTAAAAAATCATTCCTGGAAGCTTATTAGGAACTATTTAAAACAAGGTTCTTACCATATACAATAGCCTTGTAGAGTGGAATCATCTGAGTTCATAAAAAGACTGTTACATAATCAGGTCCATTTTATTATTTAAAAAATATACTCCTTGGATAGAATCCAAAACAGAGTAGATTCTTGCCAACATATTTCATTTAAAAACTGATTACAGTATATTAATTTTTCTACTAAGTTAATTGTAGTCTACTTGACACTAACAACTGTTTATTTCTTAAATTCAATAATCCACCATATTTTGCTATTTTAAATTTAAAAACATTTCCCCTTTTTAGTCTTCCTTTGTTTCTATTGCTGGCTCCACTATTTTCCCACATGCTGGCTCAAAACAGCAAATAGAAATATATTTTAACTCCTCCTCTGTTTTTCCTCTAATCCAAAAAGTGTTAAATTAATTAGCTATTTCCATCTATTATTTCTAACCTCCAATATACTCTTCCATTCTCACTTTTTCTACCCATTAATCATTCACTATTTTCTCCTTTGGTAATCTCTTTAAAAAATATCCTCTACTGTTAAAAATTTAACAGAAATAAAACAAAACTTTTAACTATTCCTGAAAGTCTCTTACAGTATAATAGATCTAAGTACTAGTATTCAAAGTGTAGCGGGGGGGATTAATATCATTAGTTTGAACAAGCCCTTTGGAGCTAAAATTATCTTTACATAATGATCATTTAGTAAATAATGATCATTTCTGTGTTAAGGAAGTTCATGCTTGACATGAACTTTCTTGAAAAACTCTTTTGATAGTGCCAATTCTACCACTGAGCAACTCTAGATGCTTAGAATGACCGTTTTAGACAAACTAATTCTACCCTTTGCTATTCTGTAGCTTCTACTGGTTTGTTCCTTCAGATCAAGCTTGTCCAACTCAGCCTGCGGGCTGCATGTGGCTCATGATGGCTTTAAATGCAGCCTAACACAAATGAGTAAAATTTCTTAAAACATAATACGATTTGGGTTTCTTTTTGTGTGTTTTTCCATTATTATTTATTAGCTCATCAGCTATTGTTAGTGTTAGTATATTTTATGTGTGATCCAAGATAATTCTTTTTCCAGTGTGGCCCATGGAAGCCAAAGGATTAGACATTCCAACTTTAGATCTTTGAGAATAAGTCTAAATTGCTTATATGTAACAAAGTTTTAGCTATTTAATGATAGTGGTTGTATGTAGTATTAACTTTTGGAAATTCTCTCTTTGCGAGATGAGAGTCCTGGCTATGGGCCATGTGATGATTATAGCTGTATGAACTGAAAGGCTTTTGTATCTGATTAAGATTAGAGGAGGATACTCAAATGGTATTTATATATATTATACTAAGAAAAAATGTTACTTTCTTCAAAGTCTTTATAGCTTTATTTATGTCATTTACAATTACAGTTGCTTGTTATTAGAGAATATACAAAGGCTAACTCTGGATATCCCAAGTAAAGAAGAAAATCCATAATTAATATTCACAATGATTAATTTGAATATGAAAGAAGAGACAGGACAGATCACTCTGTGGAAGTATGACCAGGATATGTGCCCATACTTCTTTATGATAAACCTTTTTTGCCTGCCCTCCTAAGACATTAGTATCTTACTCTTCTGCATCTTTTACTTACTAATTTACAGAAAGCAACTATCAATTAATTCAGTGAAGATCCTGCAAGGAGAAAGATGTGTCCCCTGATTTTTGGTCAAAAATTCCCCTAAATAATAGCTGAATATTTAATTTAGTTTTCATTCCAGACATTTCATTTCATTTTTCATTTCTATTACAACACAGTTTAAAGTTTCAAGGTTTCCTAACTTTAGTTTTCCTCCCTGAATACATTTGTAATTGTCTGTTTCCATTATAAGATTGAGTCTGGAACTGAACATAAAATCAGTCATTGTTAGCATGAGAGCAAAACAGATCTAACCTCTCCCTTATTCTAGACATTATTAATACAGCTGAAGATCATGTGAGCTCCTTTTTTTGGTAGATGCATACCGGTGCTGTCTCATAATGAAGTCAACAAATGGCCATTGAAAATCTACAGATCTAAATACTTCATGTTATCTTTTCTCTCGCAACTACTACGATAGCATCCTACCCATTCTCCATGCCTTCTTTCTTAGCCAAGCTGGAAGGTCTGCCTTCCATAAAGCAGCAAGGATGCTGCCTTTATAGGTTATTAACTTACAGGTTTCCTCTGCTCTGGCCATTGTCTAGCTCATTATTTTACCACCTATAGCTCTTTTTGTCACATACTCTTTGTCCATATTGATTCTTCTTTCATCTGTATTAGCTCTTCTTCAGATATACTGTCTGTTTCCTTTTGAGGGCTTTGACATTTGTCTTCCCCTGCCTGCCTGAAATACTTTTTCCAGATATTCATGTGGCTTGTTTTTCCATGTTCATTGTGTTTTTCCTTACAGACCTCTTCAGAGTGAACTTCCTTGATCATCCTATGTTTAATAACACCTTGCTACCCCATCACCCCCAATATTACTATCACTTTATTCTATTTAATTTATTTATGGGAATTATTCCTAACAGATATTATGTTGTCTCTTTTCTTGCTAAATTGTTTGTCTTTTCTACAAGAACGTGAGTTCCATAAAGGCAGGAATTTTGCCTGTCTTGTTCACTCCTATCATCTTAGCACCTGGAAAAATATCTAGTAGGCACATAATAAATATTTGGTAAATTAACAGACAATTGAATTAAACTAAAACATCCTTGAAATTTATTATGTGACTGATACTTGAAATAATATTTTTACCTGCCTTTGATCGCTGTAATCTTTATCCCCAATAAACAATATCTTTGACAAATTATATAGGCTATTACTACTTGAAACTTTTTATCTATAGGTATGATATTTTTTGGAAGAACGACTGAACCATAAATGAAACAAATGCTGCATGTTGGGTTTTATAGAATCCTATTTTAAAAACAGTCAATTCCTTCAGGGCTATTCTGGAACAAATAAGGATCCTGGGGCTAGGTTAAAATGGTTCTTTCTGAATTTGGGCATTAAATAAAAATAGCTCTAGGCCAGCAAAGGCACTGTGAGCCAGTAAGTCCCTGAATTACCATAGCGAAGCAAGTAAAGAGGCATATGACCCAAGAGTTTTTTCGTTCTTGCTTTTTTTTTTTTTTTTTTTTTTTTGTAGCCTTTAAAATCTTTTGAAGCAAATTCTTGCAGGCCTCAGTGCTGAGTGAAAATGGGTGAAAAGAGACTGAGCAGCCTGGTGAAGATGCTGACTATTCAAAAATCTTTCCTTCTTAGTTTTTTTACTTTCTTTTGCTTTCAATACTTTTTTATTGGTTGTTTTTATAATCCCCTCAACCAACCTAAGATAATGCTACAGCTTTAATCCAGGAGGACTTCCAAATGGCCAAAGAAATCTCAGCTTATTTTTATATTAAAAAAAATAGAATGATCAGATTTAGAGAATGTAAAATTATTCATCCTGTTTGGATGTTTCTTCACCAGAAATTACTATAACAGGGAGCATAGTTTGTGCCTCTCTAAACCCAAGCAAATAAAGTAAATATTTCTTTTCATTCATTTATAAAATAGTTATCCCATAGCAAGCATGCATAGCAAGCATTACACGAGGTCCTGCATATGAAAAAGCAAATAGAACAGACAGATACTTTATCTATTCTTATAGAGAAGATGATCTTGTACTTTTATATAAACACATAAAAATCATAATTGCAAAATATGCAAATGCTGAAAAACAAAAGGTTTTCACGTAAAACCATCTTTATTCCTGATCTGGACCATTCAGATGATCCAGCATACCCTAGAGCCACAGCGAGGTTAAGGCCATACTATAAGCCTAGTCACCAACCTGAACACTTCACTGATAATTAACTAAGTGCTGTGACAAATTTGAGTGTGAAAGCTATAATGAAAATTAGAATGGAAAACATTCTTTTTCAAATACTAGAAAAGAAAAATCTTCTGGTTGATATCTATGTTCAATAAATATCATCAGATGTAAAAGTTGACAAATTTCAAGAAACCAGTGATTAACATTAATGGCTAGCAAAATAGGATTTTTCTCAAAAAGCTAAAATAAACGAAAATATATGGCATTTAACTCTTTCATTCTCATAATTAGTTCTACATGGTACATTTTACATATGCTATATCATCCGTATTTGGGTCCTGATAAAACTATAAAATTTATTTAATATTAAGGAGAGCAGGAATCTTTCTCTGCATTCTGCATTCCACTTATGTCTGCTTGCTTGAGTGTTCAATGAGTGCAATTGTCTTTCCACTTTATATTCAGAAGAGACCTGTATTTGAGCAGGTGAGGTATAGAAAATAAGCTGTTTTCTTGCTCACAAATTATTCAAGTGACTGCATAGAGGCAGTTCCCCAGATGCTCATGCTAAGCAATAAAACAATCCTTACCATAAACAAGCATATTTTATAGTAGTATTATTGTGACACAAATTTATCTCTGCTTAAAAAATGATAATATAAATATTTATTCACAAGTTCTTGCAGACACTCTATACAATATGAATTATTTGAGCATTACTTTAAAATAATAAATAAAACCAATATATTATTAATCTTCTATCAGGAAGGATGTATTGTTGTTGAAAATAATGATGCCAGAAAGGGTTAGTCCCATGTAAAGAGGAAATAATGTCCATGTCATCTCCTAGATTCCAAAACACCTTTGCTTACTCCGTAGCCAAAAATCAAGTGGAAAAATATTTTTCAATAAATATTTTCTAATGTAAAAAATAACATTTAGCCAACCTAATAAATTAGTTAATTTTTTCTTTAATCTCCAATACATTGAAACACCAATTTGCTCTGATTTCTCTAGGATGCTGAACCTGGCTCTTCAGTTGATAGCTTAATTTTATATCACCCCAGGAATTTCTGACAATTATAGATACCTTTTAACATTTTCTTTTCTTTTAAAATAAAAATAACAATGCTTACTAAATTCAGGTAATCCAGTCCCCACCCCCCACTGACAAGGAGGAATTAAATTGTCTTCTGATTAATTACTCATCTAATACCGCCAGGGCATGGCTGATAAGAGTCAACTTGGGTTTCCACATTGAGGTAGTCTCCATTTTCATCACAGCTTCCTCAGGGACAGACACAATGTGCAAATACCTAATTTTAATTTGATCATGGAGGAACCATAATCCATTTCTCTTTCTCAACTGTAGTAGGCAAGTCAGAATTTATATTAGCAGGCACCTGTTTTCTGTAACACTTGTGTTTTCATTTTCCTTTGTAAGTTCTTAGGCAGCACTAACTGGGAATGACAAAGTTCTGTGCAATTTACCACACTGCCACCAAGAAGGACTGTATTTGTATAAGCTTCTCAATGACAGACACTCTCTGTTCAACAGTATATCATCGTCTTGGCAGAAGGAACAAACTGTCACCTTTCCAATAAAAAAGATTTAACTCAGTGGAGGAGAATGGGGTCAAAGTAGAGAGAAAAAAATGCCTTTTGTTGTTGTTTTTAAAGCAATACAGCTGACATGAGAAGCATCTGAAAGTGATTCAGAAGAAAGAAGCTATATGTACTAATGTAGGTCTTGGAAAAAGGTCACTGTATCTCCAGGAATTAGATTTCCTCTCTTGTCTCACCTTCATGTTGTCTGGTATGCTGAAAAGCACTGCTATAGGAGACAGTCCTCCCATTATTCTTGTACTAGGTACCATCTACAGAGAGAACCTTTCTGAGCCTCATCCCTATTGAAAAGAAAAACTATTTTACTTACCCAAGTTCAAAGACATAGACTACATAAACCTCAAATTATTTTGATTCTAAGATTTATAAATTTAGTCAGGGAAAAGATATAGTTTTAATAAACCTAATGTTAATAAACCTTTATTAATTAGGTTTAATAATAAACCTAATTAAATGTTATTCGTATTTAGTCGGCAACTTTTGCTAGAAATATATAAGTAAATTTAGGATGCTGACAAATATATGCTGGTACTGAGGAGTGCAAAATGAACGCTTTTTCAAAAACTTTTAACCAAATAATAGAATGTTAATGACTTAATAATCACTGCTTTCCATCCTATTCTAATAATAATACTAACAATATTTGTATAGGACATATCTTTCATGCATTATTTCCCATGATCTCAGTGTCCTATTAGGCTGTTCTATTAAAATCTCTATTACAACAGTCAGGAAATAGACTCATGTTAATGACTTCATATACCTAACCCTTTTCTGCAAATCCTCCTTAATGAGCTGGCCACTGCTATTTTCCATGTCTTTCCATCTAATTTCTTATCTATATTTTCTAGTTCAAATAAACATACAACCAGAAAAAGGATAAAAGTAATAAAAAAATGTGACATTAAGTAAAATTTATAGGAAGACAAAACACATTGGGAAAAGAGATGAAAGTGATCCTGCTAACCCTTGTGCATGTGTGTTAATTCATTCTTACACGCCTATGAAGAAATATCTGAAGCTAGATAATCATAAAGAAAAGAAGTTTAATTGGCTCACAGTTCTGCTGGCTGTAGAAAAAGCAGGCACCAACACCCTCTTGGCTTCTGGTGAGGGCTTTAGGAGGCTTGTAACAATGGCAGAAAGCAAAAGGAACAACCAGATCTCAGGTTACTCAGAGTGAAAACTCACCCATTACCAAGAGAAGGGCACCAAGCCATTCAAGAAGGATCCGCTCCCATGATCCAAATACCTCCCACTAGACCTCACCTCCAAAACTGGGGATTACATTTAAACATGAGATTTGCAGATAACAGACATCCAAACTCTTTCAGCATGCTAAAAAGCTAAAAGCATTTCAGATAGTTATTTGTCTTCATAAAGTTACTCTTTTGAAAGCAATGACAACACTATTACTATTAACTGTTTATACCACTGTGTATGACCTAAGCAGATGCTGTACATAGTTTTGTGTTCCACCTATAGGTATGATGGAAAAACTTCCCTTCTGTCCTCTAAAGGTTGGCTGAAATGTACTGACAATTGAAAGATTAGCAGAAGAAAAAGGCATACAAATTTACTAACATACATGGAGAAAAATCATGGGAGAATGATTACCCAACAACCCAATCAGGTTCACAATCGTATACACTCTTCTTCATTGGGAAGACAGAGATAGGAGAATGTAGGCAATTTTGAGAAATAGTAAATAATTTTTTTAGGAGAACTGAACGGGCCCAAAGAGCAGACAATAGTTTGTAAATGATTCTCTTTGAACACCAAGTGGTAATGGAGAACAGAATATAGCAAGGGACAAGATTCCTCTGAACTCTGGGGCAGATGGTAACAAATTGTGGGAAGATGAAGGGTGAAACTTCACTGCAAACAAAGGTTGTCTATTAAATATACAAAGTCTCTCAAGTAATCTCTCAAATGTACCCTCAGAAGAATAGATGAAAAGTCTATCTGGGCATGGTGACAACTTTTAGTCTTTTTCTCTTCTCTACTAGTTAATATTGCCTGACCACTGGATGAGATTCCCTGAAGAGGAGGTTTTAAGACAATTACATTTCTTTTGGAAGAAATTTCCTCAGTCAGGTAAGCGCTCTTTTAGAGGAAGCCCCACCCTGCCTGTGGGAGGAGAGAAACAAGGGAAAGTTTGAATGTCCTTGGTTATGAGGCAGCTTCTAGGGGGCTTCCAGTTTCTTTTTAAGACAAGTTGTAATTGTTCAGCAGGACAAAGCATCATATTTGGGGTTATTGTTCTCAAGCCCCAACACATGAATAAAGAACAATTTGTATTTCACAAAAAGGAAACTGTTTGTACTAAATATTATTGTAATATACTTATTGAAATGTTAAATATTTATAAAGCAATTAGAATAATTACTGACCATAGTCTAAAAAGAATATGATAGTTAAGAAAGCCATTGTTGGAGAAATTCTACATAACAGAGTAAAGGAATGTAAAACTTTAGTTTTTGTTGTTGAGTTTGTTGAAACACGGAGACTGAATAAAAAGCAATTTACAAAGAGCCGAAAACTATTAGGAAAGCTGCTTACAAACTGAAAGTAGATAAATCCTGCACCATATTGTCCCCTTTCAATTGCTATCTCTGCACATATTTGGGGGATGTGGTGTTCTAATAAAAGAATTTTCAAATAGAACAATAACAGATTTTGACACAATAGAGATTAAAATGCTGATGCTTTTTTCACATATATATTAAGAAATAGGCTACAGTAATTATTATTCCCTCAAATGATTTCACATATTCTTTGATAAAAGCTTAGATTTTCTTGAAGATAATTAATTTCATATTAAGAATAATAAATTAATTTACTGAGTTTTAAAGCTTTTTTTTTTTAAGTTCAGCTATTGAGTTTAGATTGCAGTTCTTTCACTGTTACTATATTTGAAAAATAGGATACAGAGAAATATTTAGTCTACTTTACTTTCACCATAAACAGAATCCTTGGCCAGGTGTGGTGGCTCATGCCTGTAATCCCAGCACTTTAGGAGGCCTAGGCAAGAGAATTGCTTGAGGCCAGGAGTTCAAAATCAGCCAACATAGTGAGACTCTATCTCTACAAAATAATTAAAAATTTAAAAATTATCCAGATGTGGTGAACACATTTCTGTAGTCCTAGCTACTTGGGAGGGTGAAGTGAGATGTCTTGTGCTCAGGGATTCAAGGTTTCAGTGAGCTGTAACGGTGCCACTGTACTCTAGCTTGAGTGACAGAGCAAGACCCTGTCTAAATAAATAATACAAATTTTTAAAAATAAAATACAGAATTAACTTCTACTTCCATGTAAAACAGTCACAGAAATATATAAATACATGTTAGAGTAAGAAACGGGCTTGAATTGTTCTTATTGCTGTATGTACTCTCTGTATAACGTGCTGTTGCAGCTACTCTCTTGAAGAGATTGAATCTACTTTTCCACCTCTTGAATCTGATCTTGGCACATGGGATTTGCTTTGTCCAGTGAAATACTGGCAAATATAAGAGAAGCATGGAAAAGTGTTTGCAAATTGGGGTTTTTACTGTTTCTTCCTGTACTCATAAAGCTTACAACCACAACTACATGAAAGAGCCTTAGCTAGCCTTCTGGATGATCAGAGACATGACCAAGTCATTCCCATTGCCTTTGCTAACCAGGCATCAATCACCAGCAATGTGAATAAGGCCAGATGACACCATCCAGCGGGTCATGGGTACTGCAGACATAAACTGAGGCTGCCCAGACAAGAAGAACCACCAAGCTAACCCTCAGAATTATAAGCAATACATGCGATTTTATTTTATGTGAATAAATTGAGGGGTGATTTGTTATGCTGCAAAAATTAACAAAGGCAATATGCATTCTTCATGTACATTGGGCATAAAGTGAATTAAATTTCCATAAACAGTTTCTCCAGCCTTGAAACACATATCCACAAATGTAAAGACACACACTTCTTCCCAAATTTTTGTCTTTTCCAAGCTATCCACCGTTCTTTCTCCTCTTACATTCTCAGAAAACAGATTTTGCAGTAATTGCCTAATTTTCCTTTTCTACGAACCAATTCACAACTCACGGTCATAACACTGGCATTTCTACTACTTCATTAAAGGTAACTATTATTGTCATTAAAAGGAAAGAGTTTAGTACGAATCACTTTTAAACTTCCTAATGGATTTCCACTGCTGACAACTCCCTTTCTGGAGATGTTTTGCTTTCCCTCTTTCCCACCGTTTCCCAAAATGTATAATTCGCCCTCCATTCTTTTCAACTTGTACTTCCTTCTCCTTAAAAAAGTACATGCTACTAAGACATTCTTCTATGTCTTATAACTCATTATTATATCCATAGTTTTTGATGATTATTTCCTTTCCCATAACTTAAAATGTCATCCATGCAAGAATGAATCACAGATTTGCTTTTAGCTTGGTCATCATCCCTAAATTTTAGGTATTTTTCACCTAAGGGTATTATAGACATCTAAAGCTCAACATGTACACTGTTGAGTTCAGTATTTCCCAGGTTTAAATCTGTACCTCACACTTTATTCAGAACCCAAGTAAATGGCAAGATCATCTACACCTACAAGCAAGGTAAGAAACTATTTCCTCTAACAATAAATATTTAATGAATTACTAATTCCTATATATTTTAAGGCCACTATACTTTTAAATATTTCACTCTTGTTGATGCTCTTTACTGTAGCCTTATTTTGGGCCCTTACCATATTTTGCTCAAGAATTCTGAATGCTATGCTTAGTCTAATTACTTCTCATATATTCATAACCAGTTTTTCCTATTAACATCTTATGGTGGTATGGAACATGTATCAGAATTAATAGACCAATATTTATGTTTCATTTTTAACAAATGTAAAGGGGAAAAGATAATTTTCTTTTTCTGTGCAGTTAATAGTTCTTAACTAAGACTTTCTCTAACAAAAGGCAGATCAACAGGAGTAAAAACATTTATTAACATATATTTTCCCTGTACATGACTGATAGAGAAATAAGTAAATGTCTAGAGTAGATCTCAAATAAAATAAAATAAAACTTTAGGTTTCAATATCATTGTTTTTTTAATAGAAAGGAAAAAAGAGTGCAAGAAAGGGCCTAGTTAAGATAAGATGGCCAGAAAGCACTTTTAAAAAGGTAAGATTTGCTATGCAGATTTAAGTCAATGCTTGTTTTATTGATTAGGAATCTCTAGTAATTTAGTTGTCCTTCTCTTCCTGGTACAGAGAGAGGAAACTCTTACAAACAGATATTTCTTATACAAGCAGACATTTTTCTTACCAAAGGGCAACTTTTCAGAGCCAGTGCTGTGTCTGCAGTTTTTCAAAATAACAAACTCAAAATACCTGGTATGCCAAGGAGGCATATTTTAGAGTGGCATGTTCTGATATCCAGTAGTCATATTTTGGGAGTGGAATGTCCTGAGCCATATCACTAACATACATACTTGACCCAGATTTCCTTCTTATTTATGTAATGCTCTTGTTCCTCTTAGGAGATCCTATCCAGTAAAACACATTACATTTAGTTGCATGTCTCCTGAGTCTCTTCTTTCTGTGTAATAGTTTCCCCAATTTTCCTAAGTTTTGATGACTTTGAAAGTTTTGAGGAGTACTAGTCAAGTTTTTTTTTTTATTTTAATAAATGTCCCTTAGAAATTGTTTCATCACATTTCTCTAATGATTAGACAGGGGGTATAGGTTTTGGGGAGGAAAACCACAGAGATGAGCTGTCATTCTCATCATATCAAGGGTAATACCATCAACATGACTTATCTCTGCTAATATTGATCATGATCATTACCTGGCTGAGGAAATGTTTCCCAGCTTTCTCCACCATAAAATCACTTTTTTTTTGGTCCCCATCTCCCATTCTGTGCTCTTTGGAAACAGGCCACTATGCACAGTGAATATTTAAGAAAAGAGGCATCTATTTCACACTTCCTTGAGGAAGAAGTATCTACATAAATAATTTGAAATTAATCTACATAAAGATTGATCAATTTTCCTGATTTATTATTTAATCTTTCATTAATATCAATATGGACTTATGAATATTTATTTTATTATTTGGATTATAACCCAATGTTTAATTTTTTATTTATTTGCTGAAATTGTCCCAGCTTTGGTTATTGAGAATTATCCCAGTTGGCTCCTACGTCTCTTTGACAAACCATACTCCATATTCATTTTTTTGTCTTTTGTTTTGGTTTGTTTGTTGTAGTACTTGCTTGCTTTCTGGCACTACAAGATACTCTAGAATGATTTATATATTTCCTGGCCCAGTCCTAGAATTATTAATTTCTCTAAACAGCCCTGGTTCCTTTCAGTAGAAAATGGTATTCGAAACCAAGATCTTCATACTTTGTGTGTTGGTTGCTACTCAGACACAAAGCTTCTAATTCTTCTCAGCTGTAAGAGAAATGAAATAGATATAGTATATCTAAGCAAGTACACACACACACACACACACGTGTTTGTATATATATAATCATGTGTATCTATATTAAGCTAAATAGGAGGTTATACTAAGTCTCAAACTCTAATTCATTATCACATGGATCATTCTAAATATTTTCCCTTGCTTATCTTTAATCTCCCACAGCAAGAGTGAGAAATCTGGCCTCTACCGTCTGCGTTCCATGGACTTAGTTGTTCCAGTATATACATTTATGAATTTTAGGACTACTCACATGGTAAACAATGTTATTAACTAGAGTAGTGTTTAATTACAGTATTTTTTGCCTTTAGTTTTGCAGACTCATTCAAAGTTATTTAAGTCTGTTTTTCCCCTAGCTTCCCCAAGTGAAGTTGCTTCATTAGTCATATAGGATGGGCGCAGTGGCTCACGCCTGTAATCCCAGGACTTTGGGAGGCTAAGGCAGGCAGATCACCTGAAGTTGGGAGTCTGAGACCACCCTGGGCAACATGGTGAAACCCCATCTCTAAAAAATTAGCTGGGCGTGGTGGCACACATCTGTAATCCCAGCTACTCCAGAGTCTAAGGCAGGAGAATCACTTGAAGCCGGGAGGCAGAGGTTACAGCAAGCTGAGATTGCACCAGTGCACTCCAGCCTGGGAGATAGCGTGAGATTCTGTCTCACAAAATAATAATAATAATAATAATAATAATAATAGTAGTAGTAGTACAGTCAGATTCTTTGTCATATTCTGATTTTTGTCTTTGGATCCTCTGACCTACTACTATATATTATTTTTATTTGCATACATTAAAGTTCACTGCATGCTGGAAAGTTCTAGTTGGTTTTGATAAATGTATAATGTCTTGCATCAATGATTACAGTATCATGCAAAGTAGTTTCAACACCCTAAAAAACATCCTTTGCTTCGTTTACCCATTCAACCCTCTCTCTGACCCTGGCAATCACTGATTTCACTGATCAGTTTATAGTCCCCATGGTTTTTCTCTGTCCAGCGGTTATATAAATAAAACCATATAGCATGCAGTCTGTTTAAACTATCTTCTTTCAATTAGCCATTTGTATATAGAATCTATTCATATGTTTGTGTAGTCTGGTATTGGTAATTCATTCTTTTTTGTCATTTAATAGTATTCCATTGTATAGAATTCCATAGTTTATTCACTTATTGAAAGACATTTTTGCTGTTTCCAGTTTGAGCTTATTATTAATAAATCTACTGTAAACACTTACATGGTAGTTTTTGCGTAGACATAAGCTTTGAAATCAGTTAGGTAAACGCCTAGATGACCGACTGTTTGATCATATGACAAAACTATGTTTAGTTTTATAAGAAAGTGTAAAACTGCCTTCCAAAATGGCTATACTATTTTGAATTCTCATTGTCAATGAGAGTTCCCATCAATCTGTATCTTCACCAGAACTTGGTATTGTTTTTATTAATTTTTATTTATTTGAATTTTAGCCATTTTGATGTATATAGCAATATATAATTTTTTTTTTAAGACAGAGTTTTGCTCTTGTTACCCAGGCTGGAGTGCAATGGCACGATCTCGGCCCACCGCAACCTCTGCCACCTGGGTTCAAGCAATTCTCCTGCCTTAGCCTCCTGAGTAGCTGGGACTACAGGCGTGCACCACCATGCCCAGCTAATTTTTGTATTTTTAGTAGAGACGGGGTTTTACCATGTTGACCAGGATGGTCTTGATCTCTTGACCTTGTGATCCACTTGCCTCAGCCTCCCAAAGTGCTGGGATTATGGGTGTGAGCCACCTCGCCCGGCCTATCATTGTTGTTTTAATTGTGAATTCATTTTTAATGTAAGGTTGCATGTCCTTGTGAAAGTTGCCAACCTTTTGTGACCATCTGTAGTGAGTTTTCATACATAGTTATATAACAGCTCTTTTCTGCTTCTCAGTTAAACACATCCAAGACAATCTGTAGATTTTCAAAAGATGAATACATAAAGCAAATATGGAAGGCAGTCAGGGTATTCTTTTATTTCTTCGGTTAGTCTTTTTGGTTCAAACGGCACCAACAATGTAAAATGTACTCGTGACCTTCAGCTCATTTTCTGTAATAGTAATCAACTCAGTGTGCCAAATAGGCCTTATAATGTGACACTCATATACAAATAAAAGCAATAACCAGTGAAAATGAAATAATAAAACACTAAATAATAAAATAGTGAGATCAATATAGAGTGTTAAGCATTAACCAAGGAACAAAAGCAGAATAGGGGCTCTACCTCCAAAATAATATGATAAAATGAGAATGAAGGCAAAATAAAGATTTTGAACATAATTATTCATGAAAAATGATCCTTTCAAGTTTGCTAATCAGTTTTATTTTAAACAGATTTCTACAGCAAAAAAGAAATTCCTCTGTTTAAAAAAGCAGCTGAATATTTGTTCCACATTAAATGCAGATATGATGATTAAAGATCAAATCCCATGTAACAATTATATATGACCTTTGTTTTCAACTTTTCTTTCTGCTTTGCCTATAACATTTGAAACACCACTTATAGCTAAACTCCGCCTAATTATTTCTATCTTCCAATGCTTTCTTTACTCCATGAAAAGAAGAGCAACTTGATTCCAGCATTAGCTGGAAATCTAGCTATCATGTACCCCATTATCAGGCTGAGTTTTTTGTTGTTGTTGTTGTTTTCTTTAAACAACCACAGTATAATTACTCTTTTGCAGTGACTGTTTATTTATTGAATTATATTGGACCAGTACAGGAGAATGAAACTTTAGAGCATTATTATAAACCACCACCTTCTTTCTTCCTAGCATTGTCAGATTAATAAATAAAAGTACTGGACAACTGTGAAATTTAAATTTTAGATAAAATGAAATACAATATGACATGGAACATACCAGAACTAAAAATGAAACAACAACAACCAAAACACCTTCTTTTGAAATCCAAACCTAACTGGGTGTCCTTTATTTCTCATCTTGCAACCCTATCTCCATCTTCACCAGTTGGCTTATAAGTTCAAGAGGAAAATGACATTGAGAGGATAAAAGAGAAAAAACTGAGATCAGCAGGGAAGACAGTAATTGTAGTGGTGTACAAAGAAGAGGAACCTAACATTGAATAATATATCTGAAGACTCTGGATTTCTTTTTTAAGTAATCATAATATTCGTGAATCACAATTTTCATTTAACTCTTCATGCCTTTGAAATATCTTACCTTTTCATGTCATAGATGAGAAGTCTCTACCAGTATTTTATAGAGGTCTCATTTTTCCTTCATGTCTCTTTCTTATTAAACCTGTTTCCTCTGTAAGCAACGTGTTGAAAATATGATAGTACTAATATATAATTACTTGGTCTGTTGTTTTTACAGTCATTTAATTACTAGTACTGCAATAAAAAATGCTTTTATATATCTTTTAAAAGCATTTAAATAAGTACAGGTATGCTGCAGATATTACATTCAATACATAACATGTAATTTATATAACTGAAATACTAAATTTATTTCTGTATATAAAGAAATTCTTTTAGATTTCAAATAAGGTTTTGGAACATAATCAGATTATAAGGTGAGGATTGCCTTTTTAGTTATAAGGAAGACTCATATATTATACATAATTGAAGTTACACTTTTGGTACATTACAAATAGTAAATCATCACATAAAAGCTAAAGAATAATTATTGTAAAACTATAATTTTGAAATATAGCTCAATGATTTTAAGAAGAGTTTATATTTACTTCTATTTATGTTTGTTCTTTTATCAGTCCTTTTTTCTTTAGACAATCTGCAGTTTTCTTCATGTTATACAATATAGGAAGGATTTAGTTGACAGAAGAATGTGTTTAGTTCTTTGAAATAAAGAAATTTAGTAAGTCAATTAGATATTTTTGTTGCATAGTAATATAACCATACAGAAGTTAAGGCTATTTGTGGTCATATGTAAATAATATGCAGGTTCTATATCTTCATATAGCTTTGCATTCTATATTACACATATGATAATAAATATATATCTTATACATATATTATCCTCATATATATGCATATATGGTACATATATGTTTTTATATCATTATTTGCATAGAGTACTGAATGACCATATATACTGAAATGAATCATTTATTGCTTTAAACATTATATTTAGTATAATTAACACATTAAAATATGTTTAAAATGAAAGCAATCTTTTAATCTAAAATTATCAGCTGCTATATTTTATTTTAGACTCTCTTACCATAAACTATCTAAATTTAGCCCACAATATACGTATTGATTTAAATGTAATCAAGCTGTAAATATTACATGCATAGCACTTAAATCATGATAATTTAATTTCTAACCATTCTTCAATTAAAGCAAATAAGATCTGACATATTAACTTTTAGCATTATGATATTATCACTCCAAAAATTAAAAACCTTTTTTTTTTTCAGAATAAAATATCTCATTTTGGAGTCAAGACATAGAAAAATAAGTTTAATTAAAACAAAGTCAGAGAAGGTGAGACAATCAGGAAAAATGCATTGTGTTAGAGATGCCTTTAGATAATGCGTTATATATAATAAAGTTAACCTGATTCTGTTTTTATATGGTGAAATTTAGCATTGTAATGAGACACTTTTATAATTAGCTGCTATAAAATATATATTTATTAACATACATATACATTTATATGCATAAACATACACATATAAGTATGAGTATATGTGAGATATATATGTATCTGTGTGTGTGTGTGTGTGTGTGTGTGTCCCCAAGTCTTCCAACAGCTAGAAGGTTTAGATTGTAAATGAATGTCAATAAAGTAAACACTCATTTTATTAACATTTATAGTGTACCTTATTATACTGAATCACATATGACATTTTGCGATGCTAACAGAGACTTAAGGGTTGCTGCCTTTCTCTTGTTGAAAAGTATAAATATTAATATAAATTTAAATGAATACCTAAGGATATTTTGTAATGGAGACCTTGATATATATTGGGTCTTTTGATACTTAGAAAATAAGATAATTAATTAGTCAGGAGTTTTACCTGAAAGATACATGGTGACTGACAGAAACAGCATGAGTTTCCAAGAGGAGGCCATCCTCGGTCACTAAAATCTTCTGTGTCTCAATGTGTTCAACAGCTCTGGTGTTTCCTTATTAAAGTGTGCCCTGTTTGAGATAGATAACAATTTTCTTAAACAGAGAAAATAAACAAAAAAGCAAACAAATACAAACAAATGCAAAAACCTCCTAATAACATGAAAAAATAACTATCAGTGCAAAGGTCAGATTAATATGCACTATAATACAGAGAGCAATAACATATTTCTGTTAGAATTCATGTACTATACAACACAAGTACTTAGAAAATGTGATCAACTTTCCTTTTCACATTTATCTACATTGAATACTCTCTTACAGACAGTAAAAACATCAGGTTCTAATGAGGATCATTTTTCCTCACAGTGAATGTATAATAGCTATATTTATTGCCTTAGTCAAATTATTGGACTAGAAAAATAGGGTAGAGAAACCAGTTACATTAATATATACTGCTTTGGTCTAGAACATAACTAATGATCAGCTGGCCAAGTGATTTTACACATTGTGCCTGTAGCTCATCAAAACCACCACAGGGAATTTTTCTCATTTAATTATTAATGTCAACTTCTTTTGTTTATAACTCCTACGATTATCTGTACTGTGTTATAGTTCCCTCCTTTGGTGAATTATTTCTTTCAGCATCTTTCGCTAGCTGGAATCTAAGGATGAAAAGGATTTTCATGAATATTTAATGTTTTTGACAAATGCCATTTTTATAACAATAACCAGTATAGCACATTAATATACTTTGGTTTCTTTTTTTTCCCTGAGTGATACAATAAAAATGAAAAGAATATAAAATTCTAATGCTAAACTTTGTCCAAGAACTTGACAAATATATATTGGAAATTTCTATCATACACAAGTACCTCCAGAATTTTTAGGTGTCAGCTATGTTCTTCTTGGCCCAAAGTCAGTTGAGAAATAATTGTACAGTATGTCAATGATTTTTGAATAATAATAGCCTTCTTGGTACCTGGTCCCTCCTTACGAATTTAAAAGTCTACATTATCTCTATATTTTAGGAAACATCTGAAAAACATAGACACTTTTTTCTCCTAGCTACATCATAATTTAATATAGTTATGTCAAGGAAAGTAATTTTTTTTTTTTTTTTAAAGACAGGGTTCCACCATGTTGGCCAGGCTGGTCTTGAACTCCTGACCTCAGGTGATCCGCCCACCTCAGCCTCCCAAAGAGCTGAGATTACAGGCGTGAGCCACCACGCCTGGCCGGAAAAGAATTTATTGTCAGTACTTCTACCTGAATGAAGTCAGTTACATTTTATTCAGAATTTTAAGTATAAGTCTTGGTAGTCTATTTTAACTTTATATTTGGGGATCATTAGTGGAGAAGAAAGTTAAGAGTAATAATGTTAATTTATTTATAACAAGAATAAACAAATTTTTCATCGTTTTCTCTATTTTCTGAGCAAATATCAGAAGTATATACAATTTGAAGCACTAAATAACTTCATAGCTAATTTTGACAATTTAAAACATCTTGGTTATTTATACACTGCTTTTTACTAGAAAGGAAAAGAAGAAAATCAATGTCTCACACACAATAATTGGAGAGATTAAAGTTGTCAGAAGTATGATTATAACACACGAGACCTGGACAGTTGAGTTAGTCAATTTTCAATTCATGATCAAATTGACCTTTTTTGAAATTGTGAATTCTGGGAAGGTAATACAGCTTTGGCTTAACTCATTTTGATGAGCTTGTGCTCAGTCCTATACTCCCCAAACTGGTACTTGCCTCTCTGTTTACAACGTTCTAAGGTCCTCTGATGTTCTAAATATTCTTCGTAAACAAATATAAATGTTATTACAACCCTTACAGGCTGTTTCTGGGACTGTCAAAGGAAAAAACCACACACATTCACATGCATACACATGCACAGGTTGAGAGCTGTGGAAAGGATAATTGACTCATGAAGATAGCAAGAGAAATTGGGCACAGTAGCAAAGGATCATCAGTAAAATTTCAAGAAGTTATTGGTCTTAAAGAACTCATTTTTGGGTGGAACAGTGTGGAAAGACAGACAAGGAACATATAATAATTAAGTCAGTGTCAAAGAGTGATACATATTCTGAAGAAGTTAACAGAGTAAAGGGACAACCTGTGACCAGAGGACAGAAGGGTTGATTTTAGCAGGAATGCATGTAAAGCACTTCTCATAAGATGACATGGAGGACATTATGAAATAATCTTTATGTATAAACTCCTGGCACATTTTTCCTATTCTCAAATATAAATGGTACACTGAATTTGATTACCAAAATAACTTCTTTTATATTAAAATCTCTTATAAGTGAAGAAGAGTGTGTGTGTGTGTGTGTGTGTGTATTCATTTTCATGCATCAGTGCTTGGTCCTTAGGGCATAAACAAAATAATATTTCTTAAATATACACAACATAATATTTCTTAAAAAGTCATTCTTTTTAAGAAACAGAAATTACATTCTTTATTTTTATTCTCCTCTCTTACTCTCTTTCTCTCCCTTTCCGTTGCTTTCTTATATTGTGATTATTATTTTGTGCTTTTTCTATTGACAAATTGGAGTTATATACATTTATATAGTACAATGTAATGCTTTGAAGCCTGTATAAAATATGGTATCACTAAATAAAGCTAATTAAGATATCCATCACCTCACTTAGGTATCTGTTTTTTATGATGAGATATCTGAAATTTACTCCCTTGGTTACTTTAAAATATATAATACTGAAGGACATTAAGCTAACTAAAATAACTCTATTGAGTAAAATAAAGACTAAATGAAACAATCTCTAAAATTCTGAAATGTGTAAACTTTTTTATACGCTTCATTTGACAATATAGTTATCCAATGACATTAATAAAATCCCTGCACCAAAGTAATATGACAATATAAATAATTACACATATATTAGATTCCTACTAGATGCAAGGTTAACTTACAATCAATGAATAAAGTTACCAAAGCAGAGAAGGATGTGTATTTGGAAATGCTTTTTTGGCTACTAGTTTAATGTACCAGTTATATATTAAACTGCTGTGCACCGTGAGATTAAAAAGCCACAAACAGGAATTTGGAAACTACTAATTGGATTTTTTTAAATCTCACATTTAAAAATAACTTATTTTAATTATTAGAATATGTACTTCTTATCAACTGTGACATTCAAAGAACAATATATGAGATGACATCACATTTCTTGGCATTTTCCTCTGAATTATTGAAAATATATGCAAGTGAAGTACAATAAGTAGATCACAACGGAAGGATTCAGTCATAAATTACAAAAAATAAATGCATTGTGAGTAAGGTACAAGTACTTTAAAGGATTACATCTTAATCGGACTGAATATATGTCTATGAAATAAGTCAAGTAATAACATGATCTTTCTACTTGGTTACAAGTTAGTCTTTTAAAAATGCAAGTTGTTACGGCTGCATATATCTGCAAATTGAGAGACAGACAGAGGGAGACAATGAACAAGAGAGAGAGAAATATCGATTACAGACTACTGGTTTCTCCAATTCTACACAGTTTGGTCCAAGGCCATATGCAATCCGGTCCCTGCCTAACTTTTTGACTTCATCTTCTAACTTTTTAGACTGACTCCATTCCCACAACACTGACTTTCTTGCTGCTCCTCAAGTATGCCAAGCATTTATTGTGTCCTCTGCCTGGATCTCTCCAACATCAGTTCTTTCCATACCTTACAGTTTTAAATCACTACAGACTGTTATCTCTAGAAGCCTCTCTTGGTTACTCTCCTTAAAATAGCAAGCACCTCCTGTTAGTCCTGTCACTGATTTTTCTTACATTTGCCCTGCTTATTTTTATTCTTAGCAATTATCAGTGCCTGAGGTTATACTAATCTATTTACATCTTAATTATCTTTTTCTCCTACTAGAATGTCATATCCATGGAAGCAAGGATTTTTATCTTGTTTACCTTTATAGAACCAGCATCTAGAACATTGACCACCATAGAAAGTATTCAATTAATATTTTTAGAAAATAATTATTGAATAAACTGAAGTCTCTAGGAAATAAATTATTTGGCATAAGATAATATACTAAAAAAATATTAAAAAACTGGCCAGATGCATGCATCATGCTTCTAATCACAGCACTTTGGGAGCCAAAGCAGGCAGATCACTTGCGGTCAGGAGTTTGAGACCAGCCTGGCCAATATGGTGAAGCTTCGTCTCTACTTAAAATACAAAAATTGGCTGGGTGTGGTGGCATTTGCCTATAATATCAGTTACTCAGGAGGCTGAGACATGAGAATCACTTGAACCCGGGAGGCAGAGGTTGCAGTGAGTTGAGGTTGTGCCACTGCACTCCAGCCTGGGTGATTGGAGTGAGACTGTGTCCCCAAAAAAAAGTTAAAATAAAAAATAAAATCTCAATGTTTCTTAGATTTTCACACTACATTCTCATGCTATATAATAACATTTCAGGCAATGACAAACTGCATATATGATGATGTTCTCATAAGATTCTGCTTTATTTTTCCTGTACTTTTTCTATGTTTAAATACACAAATGCTTATTGTGTTACAATTGTCTACATTATTCAGTACAGTACAGTACCATGCTGTACAGGTCAGTAATATAGGAACAATAGGCTACATTATAGCCTAAATCTGTAGAAAGCTGTACCGTCTAGGTTTGTGTAAGTAAACTCTACAATATTCACACAATGATTAAACCTCCTAAGAAGGCATTTCTCAGAATGTGGCTTAGTCATTAAGGGACACTTGACTATACTAATAACAGCTACCATTTGTTAAATAAATTACAGGCAATGTGTTAACCACTTTACCTATACATCCTCTAGGACATCTCTTATTGATGAAGCTAATTTGCCTCAGATCACACAGTTAGTAAGCAATGTTAACCCTTCAGCTACATCATTTCTTACAAGATTCCACAGCAATCCCTGAGAGAGATTAGACCACCTTGATTCTGACACAATTGGGACTGGTATTGAGTTAATAAAAGATCCTTAAAAAAACATTTCATAGGCAGGAGGTCCCAAGATGGCAGAATAAGAGGCAGCTCTGGAAAGCAGCTCCTAGCGAGAGAGACACAGAAGCTGAGTGGTCTCCACAATTCCAAACAAGGTACCAGGTTCATTTTATGGATCTGGTTGGACAGTGGGTATAAACCAAATAGGGCAAGTTGAGGCAAGGTGGGGCACTGCCCCACCCAGGTGGTGCATGCAACCGACCAGAGGACCGGTGGATCTCCCCCTCTAGGACTTCGGTTTGGGTACAGCACTCCACCCAAGCCCTCTACAACCCACAGAACAGCAGATCTTTGCTGGGCTGAAAAGCCTCAGTAAGCTGCCTGAACACGGCAGAACAGCAACTTCAGCCGGAGCCAGAGCTGTCAGCATAGATCTAGGTGGAAGCACTGGCTGATGCCGAGAAAGCCAAAAACGCAGCGGGACGGAGCTACCTGCCCCCCAAGAAAGAAGGGGAACTGAATGAAGGGAAACAGGCCATACAGCAGGATGGGTCTCCCCACACAAAGCCTAGTAGGCTAAAAAACTCTCACTTCAGAATTTTGCACCCACAACATCAGTTGGACAGTGATCAGGAATGAATGACCTCAGCGGGGGGAAAGGCAGCCACCATTGCAGAAGGCAGCCTAATTTTCCTGAGCAAATACAAGATGCAGGAAAAATACGCAGCAGTGCCACTGAATTCGTGGCAGCCCAGCAGTGCCTCTGCAGGCAGACAAAGGAAAGGACGCCTCCCCCAGCAGCTACCAGAGATCAAACCTACATAAATTCAACAAGAAGGGAAGAAACCAGTGCAAGAAGGATGAAAACACCAAAAACCAGAACGCCTCTCCCCTACCATGAGATCCCAACTCCTCACCAGCAAGGGAACAAAGCAGGATGGAGAACGAATTTGATGAACTGACAGAAGCAGGCTTCAGAAGGTGGATAATGACAAACTTCTCTGAGTTAAAGGAACATGTTCCAACCCAATGCAAAGAAAATAAAGACCCTGAAAAAAAGGTTAGCCAAAATGCTAACTAGAATAACCAGCTTAGAGAAGAACATAAATGACTTGATGGAGCTGAAAAACACAGCAAAAGAACTTCATGAAGCATACACAAATTTCAATAGCTGAATAGATCAAGCAGAAGAAGGATATCAGAGATTGAAGATCAACTCAATGAAATAAAAGGAGAAGGCAAGCAAAGAGAAAAAAGAGTGAAAAGAAAGGAACAAAGCCATCAAGAAATATGGGATTATGTAAAAAGACCTAATCTACGGCTTGATCGGTGTACCAGAAGAAGATGGGGAGAATGAATCCAAGCTAGAAAATAGTCTTCAGGATATTATCCAGGAGAACTTATCCAGCCTAGCAAGGCAGGCCAACATTCAAATACAGGAAATACAGAGAACACTACAATGATACTCCTCAAGAAGACCAACCCCAAGGCACATAAACACCAGATTCACCAGGGTTGAAATGAAGGAAAAAATGCTAAGGGCAGCCAGAAAGAGAGGTCGGGTCACCCATAAAGAGAAGCCCCTCAGACTCACAGAGGATCTCTCAGCAGAAACCCTACAAGCCAGAAGAGAGTGGGGGCCAATATTTAACATCCTTAAAGTAAAGAACTTTCAACCCAGAATTTCATATCCAGCCAAGCTAAGCTTCATAAGTGAAGGAGAAATACAATCCTTTATGGACAAGCAATTGCTGAGAGATTTTGTCACTACCAGACTTGCCCTGCAAGAGCTCCTGAAGGAAGCACTAAACACAGAAAGGAAAAACCAGTTCCAGCCACTTCAAAAAAGAACCAAATGATAAAAACCAATGACACAATGAAGAAATTACACCAACCAAAGGGCAAAACAACCAAACAGTAACAAAATGGCAGGATCAAATTCACACATAACAGTATTAACATAAAATGTAAATGGACTAAATGCCCCAATCAAAAGACACAGACTGGCAAACTGGATAAAAAGACAAGAACCGTCAGTGTGCAGTATTCAGGAGACCCATCTCATATGCACAGACACACACAGACTCAAAATAAAGGGATAGAAGAAGACTTACCAAGCAAATGGAGAGCAAAAAAAGCAAGGGTGGCAATCCTAGTCTCTGATAAAATGTACTTTAAACCAACAAAGATCAGAAGGTACAAAGAAGGGCATTACATAATGGTAAAAGGATCAAGCAACAAGAAGAGCTAATGATCCTAAATATATACACATCCAATACAGGAGAACCCTGATACATAAAGCAATTCCTTAATGACCAACAAAGAGACTTAGACTTCCACACAATAATAATGGGAGACTTTAACACTCCACTGTCAACATTAGACAAATCGACAAGACAGAAAATCAACAGGGAAATCCAGGACTTGAACGCAGATTTGGACAAAGCAAACTGTAGAGATTTACAGAACTCTCCACCCCAAATCCACAGAATATACATTCTTCTCAGCATCACATTACACTTACTCTAAAATTGACCACATAATTGGAAGTAAATCACTCCTTAGCAAATGCAAAAGAACTAAAATCATAACAAACAGTCTCTCAGACGACAGTGCAATCAAATTAGAACTCAGGATTAAGAAACTCACTCAAAAACCACACAACTTCATGGAAACTGAACAACTGGCTCCTGAACGTCAAATGGATAAACAATGAAATAAAGGCAGAGATAAAGATGTTCTTCGAAACCAACAAGAATGAAGACACAACGTACCAGAATCTCTGGGACACATTTAAAGCAGTGTCTAGAGGGAAATTCATAGCAATAAATGCCCACATGAAGAGCAAGGAAAGATCTAAAATTGACATGCTATCATCAAAATTGAAAGAGTTAGAGGGGCAAGATCAAAGGAACTCAAAAGTTAGAAGAAGACAAGAAATAACTAAGATCAGAGCAGAACTGAAGGAGATAGAGACACAAAAAATCTTCAAAAAATCAACAAATCCAGAAGCTGGTGCTTTGAAAAGATCAACAAAATAGATAGACCACTCCAGAGCAATTTTTTAAAAAAAGAAGAATCAAACAGATGCAATAAAAAATGATAAAGGGGACATCACCGCTGATTCCACAGAAATACAAACTATCATCAGAGATTACTACAAACAACTCTATGCACAGAAACCAGTAAATCTGGAAGAAATGGATGGATCCCTGGACACTTGCACTCTCCCAAGATGAAACCAAGAGGAAGTTGAAACCCTAAATTGACCAATAACAAGGGCTGAAGTCAAGGCAGCAATTAATAGCCTACCAATCAAAAAAGTCCATGTCCAGAAGGGTTTACAGCTGAATTCTACCAGACATACAAAGAGGAGCTGATACCGTACCTTCTGAAACTATTCCAAACACTACAAAAAGAGGGAATCCTCCCTAACTCATTTTATGAGACCACCATCATCCTGATATCAAAACCCGGAAGAGATACAACTAGAAAAGAAAACTTCAGGCCAATATCCACGATGAACATTGATGCAAACATCTTCAATAAAATACTGGCAAACCAAATGCAACAGCACATCAAAATGCTTATCTATCATGATCAAGTAAACTTCACCCCAGGGATACAAGGCTGGTTCAATATATGCAAGTCTATAAACATCATCCATCACATAAACAAAACCAAAGACAAAAACCACATGATTATCTCCATAGATGCAGTGAAGGCCTTTGACAAAATTCAATAGCGCTTTATGATAAACACTCTCAATAAACTAGGTATCGATGGAATATATCACAAAATAATAAAAGCTATTTACAACAAACCCACAGTCAATGTTATACTGAATGGGCAAAACCTAGAAGCATTTCCTTTGAAATCTGTCACAAGACAAGGATGCCCTCTCTCACCACTCTTATTCAATATAGTATTGGAAGATCTAGCCAGAGCAATTAGGCAAGAAAAAGAAATAAAGGGTATTCAATTAGGAAAAGAAGTCAAATTGTCCCTATTTGCAGATGACATAATCGTATATTTAGAAGACACCATTGTCTCAGCCCAAAACCTCCTTAAGCTGGTAAGCAACTTTGGCAAAGCCTCAGGATACAAAATCAATGTGCAGAAATCACAATCATTCCTATACACCAATAACAGACAAACAGGGGAGCCAAATCATTAGCAAACTCCCATTTACAATTGCTACAAAAAGAATAAAATATCTAGGAATACAACTAGCAAAGGAGGTAAAAGATCTTTTCAAGGAAAACTACAAAGCACTAATCAAGGAAATAAGAGAAGACACAGATGGAAAAACATTCCACACTCATGGTTGGGAAGAATCAACATTGTGAAAATGGGATACTGTCCAAAGTAATTTATAGATTCAACATTATCCCCATCAAGCTACCAATGACCTTCTTCATAGAACTGGAAAAAAAACACTTCAAACTTCATATGGAACCAGAAGAGAGCCCACATAGCCAAAACAATCCTAAGCAAAAAGAAAAAAGCAGGAGGCATCATGCTGCCTGACTTCAAACTATACTACAAGGCCATAGAAATCAAAACAGCATGGTACTGGTACCAAAACAGAGACATAGACCAATGGAACAGAACAGAGGACTCAGAAGGAATGCCACACATCTACAACTATCTGATCTTTGAAAACTGGACAAAAGCAAGCAATGGGGAAAGGATTCCCTGTTTAATAAATGATGTTGGGAAAACTGGCTAGCTATAGACAAGAAGCTGAAACTGGACCCCTTCCTGACACCTTTTACAAAAATTCATGTCAGACGGATTAAAGATTAAAACATAAGAACTACCACCATAAAAACCCTAGAAGAAAACATAGGCAAAACCATTCAGGACATAGACATAGGCAAGGACTTCATGACTAAAACACCAAAAGCAATGGCAACAAAAGCCAAAATAGACAAATGGGACATAATCAAACTCCAGAGCTTCTGCACAGCAAAAGAAACAATCATTAGAGTAAACTGGCAACTAACAGAATGGGAAAAGATTTTCTCAATCTACCCATCAGACAAAGGGCTAATATCCAGAATCAACAAAGAACTAAAGAAGATTTACAAGGAAAAAAAAAAAAAATCCAAAAGTGGGTGAAGGATATGAACAGACACTTCTCAAAAGAAGACAAACATGCAGCCAACTAACATATGAAAAAAAAATGCTCATCAACACTGGTCATTAGAGAAATGCAAATCAAAACCACATTGAGATACCATCTCACACCACTTAGAATGGCAATCATTAAAAAATCTGGAGACAACAGATGCTGGAGAGGATGTGGAGAAAAATGAACACTTTTACACTCTTGGTGGGAGTGTAAATTAGTTCAACCATTGTGGAAGACAGTGTGGCGATTCCACAGGATCTAGAAATAGAAATTCCATTTGACCTAGCAATCCCATTACTGGGTATATATACCCAAAGGATTATAAATAGTTCTATCATAAAGACAGATGCACACATATGTTCATTGCGGCACTGTTTATGATAGCAAAGACCTGGAACCAACCATTGATAATAGACTGGACAAAAAAAATGTGGCACATATACACCATGGAATACTATGCAGCCATAAAGAACGATGAGTTCGTGTCCTTTGTAGAGATGTGGATGAAACTAGAAACCATCATTTGCAGCAAACTGATACAAGAACAGAAAACCAAGCACCACCCATTTTCACTCATAGGCAGGTGATGAACAATGAGAACACTTGGGCACAGGG